>SNQJ01S0014472.1:92408-103711 GCA_010110895.2 Picea sitchensis | reverse complement strand
GAGTTTTTGTTTAAAAGGTTTGACACCAGGCTTCAGGGGTATCTTATGTTCAATCATAGAAGTGTCATATGTTTTCAGTTCTTCATACGACCATGCGAAAACGTCTTTGTATTTTCTTAGCAACTCCGTGTATTTATTTTTATTTTCTGTAGATAGATATTTGGATAGTTTTACCATCCGGGGGTTTTCTTTAGTTCTTATGTTACAATCCTCAACCTCCTCTGGTTGGGGTTGTAGGGTGGTTTTTGAAGGGATATCATCTTGATTAAATAATATTTCAAGGGAATTAGACCCTTGGGAATTTGGTTGTTCTTGAGAACGAGCATTCGGTGATTCACGATTTTATCGTGAAACTCTTTAGAATCCTCCCCCTCCTGCATGATCCAAATGGGATTATTTTGATTTTCTTGATCAGTGTGCATTTATGCAAATTCATTTGATGATTCTAGAAACTTTTGAAGCTGCTCATCGTCCTCAAAGACCTGCCAATGCTATATATTTTCGGTATCGAAGGTCGATGTCTCATTTGTATGTGATATTTTAATTTAAAAGCAGTTGGGGGTGTGAAAGTTGATGCTGCTTTGGCTAAAGCATCAACCTGTTGATTTTCAGACCTTGGGATGAAATGAACATTCACAGAGGAGAAAATGTTCTCGATTAAATCCCAGACACAATTCCTATAGGACCGCAATCTAGGATGCTTGGCCTGGTACTTCCGATTCACCTGTTTTATGATTAACTCGGCGTCACCAAAGACTTCGAGTTTCTTTATTTTCATCCTCCTAGCAACTTCTAATCCTAGTACTAAAGCTTCATACTCGCATACATTTTTTGTACAATCCACATTCCACTGAAGCCTATATGAAAAGGGGATTACGAATTGATCATTGGGATCCACAAGGAGTGCTCCTGCTCTGGCTCCAAGGAAAGACGAGGCACCCTCAAAATAAATTTTCCATACACCAGTGTTATATACATTTTTTTTTTATTTCTTCTTTTTCAGTTTTTTCTTCTATACAATTTTCGTCTATATCTACTTCAAAATCGTCATCAATAGATAATATACAATTTCCTAAGTCTTGGTCAACAATATAAACCGGATGATTATTTGGGTTGTGTGGATCACCTATCGTAAATGCCAACCTAGTCTCTCTGTAAAGACGCGTGTATTGTCCTCCGAAAACTGGAATTGTAGCATATGCCATGTCCAGCTGGAGAGATCCTCCAAGCTTGGCACCCCATGACCTAGATAATAGCATACCATACTTTGGAGGGATTTCAACGACTACTACATCCATAAGAATGCTTTTAGCAGGTATTTGATCCAAACCTACCAGTAGGTCTTTAATCATACCTATGCATTTGACTTTCCTTGAATCAAAAGAATATAAGTCACCATAGGGCCTTGTGATTTCAAGACCAAGTTTTTCCATAATTGCCTTTGGCATCACATTGTGGGAAGCTACGGAATCCAACATACAGTTATGGAGAAGGTGGTCAAACAAGGTTAACATGATATAAAAAGGGGCCACAATGTCTCTCGCACCTTCGAAGTGTGGACCAAAGACTATGTTTGGCTTGTCATCTTCTAAGTTGATGACATTGGCCTGGCTTTCATCTTCGGAAAAGTTAATCATCTTGGTGATTTGTTTTCTGTATATGGGATTTTTAGCTAATTCAACAAGGGGAATAGGAATTTTGATTTTATTTTTTTCGTTTTCCAGATTAAAATTTCCTAGGGCCTTGTCGTTTTTTATATTCGGGGCCTCCATTCCTTTCTTTTCATCTTTTCTTTGTGATGTGGACTTGTTTTCATTTACATGAGCTTGTGTCTTCACAACGAGTGTTTCTACTGGCTCTGACTGGACAGGTTGTGTATCAGTTGTGTGTTTTTTCGCAGTCTGTTTATCAACAAATTTTGGAGTCACCTCATCGGTTTCGCCTCTTGGAAAAATCTTTTTTGTCGAAACAGTTGGGAGACTTTTGTTCCTTGGTCTTAAATTATATTTTCCCTGTAGTTCGACTATGATATCATCTGTGATACCTTGATAGGTGAAATTTTCAGACATATTGTTGCTAACATTGTCTTCCGATGTAATTTATTTATTTAAGGATCTTTCGTAATCTTGTCTTGATAAATAAGGTGATTTATTATCGTTGCCAAGATTATTAATATCCTCATCGATCTCTTCAAAATCTCCTAGATCTTCCTCTCCAATGAAGTTTTCACTTTTGAAGGGGGTTGGAATTTTTTGGTCTTCATTTTTAATTATTTTCTATGGGACATGAGGATCAGGATTCCTTCTAAAATCTTTCCTGGGGAAATTATCTCTTTTCGACTTCTCTAGTTCCATTTTTGAGATCTTGTTTGAAAGTTCTCTAATTACCCTAGCCATCTCGTCTATTCTATCTCCTGAGGATTTTCCCGATCCTGAAGGTCCACCTTGTTCTTTGAATTTCCTATTTTCTTTGTTTCCAGTGTCTGTTTGCTTTTAATTTCCCTGATGCCATCATGTTTGATTCAATCTCAAGCGCATCATCTTTCATTTTTGTGAGATCTGTTGATCTCCTTTCTATCAATAATAAGGCGAAGTCAGGATCAAAAGTGCCAACAAAAGTCACCTTTGCTATGGGTTGTGAAGGTTTAACCTCAACCGGGATTTTATTATACAACTTGTTGAACCTTTGTGTGAATTCTAGAACTGATTCAGAGTTTTTCTTTCTAAGGGATCCAAATTCAGTCAAGTAGTAGAGGTGGTCCTTCCTCTCTCCCCATTGTCTAATAAAAGCACTTTCAAGTTCTTCATAAGATCTTAAAGATCCAGCTGCTAAGGATCGGAACTAGGTCCTCACTTGTCCTTCGAAAGTCTGAACGAGGAGTCTAGAATAGACATCTTCGTGTTCTACTCCGAGGATATCAGTAAATTGGTTGAAAAAGTTTATATGTTCTTGGGCAGTCAGATTCCCTTCCCCTATAAATTTCGGAAGACTTTTCATATAATTTTAGGGGAGATCATGTAGAGGAACGGGAAGGACAAGGGGAACATATCTAGCAACTACTTTAGCGAAGATTCCAGGAAGCGGTACTTGACCACCTGCTGGTCCTCCAGGGGCACCACCTCCAGCTCCAACACCTCCATGTGCAACCATGGTTAGATTTGAGGCTGAAGCTCGGAATGTGTGAGGAAAAGATTCTTGAAAATTTGGGGAAGAAACCTCAGGAAAAGAGAACGTATCGTATGAGAGGGGAAGCAGAATAGATCTTTCAAGAGTTTCTGAAACGTTCAACTACGTAAATTTAGGTTGACATATAGTATGTATGGGTAAAAAGACTTGTCTAAGTGATTTTCGTGATTTTAAAATCTTTTCCGGATCGGAGACTGGCGAGGTCTGCTTGCTGTCCAGGTTTTTTCTGGTATTCTTTCGGCTAATAGCCAGTTTAGTTATCGTGGAGTCGCCAAGTGAAAAATACTAGTAGCCTTAGAAGGTTTTCTATCCTTGTTCACTATCAAAGATAGAAAATGTCAATGTTGTTCTTCCCAGGGAAAATATTCGTTTCTTCGTTCCCCGACAACGACGCCAAAAAGATGTTGTTCCTGAGTTTATACTTTAAGGCTGTAAAGTATACTGTCAAGGCATCTGTAAAGGTAAAAAGAATAAATTAAGGATAAGAATTGAAAAGGAAGGGTGAAGCAGAATCAGTTTCTCAACTGTCTCTGTCTAGCTTCCCGCCGTTCTTGGATGTTAATATCTCTTTCAATAGCAGCCCATGAATGTTCTAGTTCGACTCGGTTAGTTGCTGTTTGTAGAATGGTATTAAATAGGTTCAGAGCAATACTGGCTTGATCTTGAAGGCCAGGTTCAATGTTGGGTTGTCTGCTGTTTGGAACAGTCATGGAGAATAAGACTTATTTAATTGTGAAAGAATTTAATCAAATGTCACTTCAATCTTTCAAGAGATGAGAATAGGAAAAATAGTTTTGAAATTCAAAACACTAACATAAATACATTCGAGGCCATTTCCTGGATTTGCAACAATTTGAGAATTATAAAATAATAAAGAATTACTATTTCAAAATATGAGGCTTTAATCAGGAAAGAATCTCATATTGTAACAGGTAATAAAGAAGGAAAACGAGATTTCTAATGAAAAGTTAAGTATTAAGGTTCAAATGATTCACAGGTCTTAAAATCACTAATAGAAATTTCAAAGGAAAAGCTGTAAATAATTTGATATCCGAATCAATCTAAACTATAAAAGATGTTTACAGATAACTTCAAATTGATTATTCATTAGAAAAACATTGAACGAAAAACATAATAAAGTATAGTAAACAGGGTTAAAGAACACATAGCTACAAATTGGCAGGATTCAGAATCTTGTTTGTATCATATATTATGATGGATTGGAAAACTACTAATACAATCGGCTCTCTCCAAAAAAAATCAAAAGCCCTTTCTCAGTATTTTGAAAATACATTTATACATCTTCATCAAATATTTTCTCGTTGGTGATTAACCAACTTCTTAAGATTACGGTTACATATATGAATAATGTCAATCGTTTACATTTCTTTTTTAATTTCTAATGATGAAAATATTCAAAAAAATGCTTTTACGTTTGTGTTGATGAACTTCCTTTCTCTGCCTCAAGATAGTGAACACACTTTCCCAAAAATTTCACAAAAACTATGGGAGCGTCTGGTATCTCTTTTGCTTCAAATATGAAGAATCTTTTCTGTAATTCAAGCAAACGATCTTCTATCATCTTCCCTGTGAACTTAATAGTTTGCAACTTTGGGTTCTGTGTCACCATCCATTTGTTGATTTCTGTGATATTGATTAATTTAATTTTTGAGATCTCTATCTTCATTTCCTTCAGCTCTTCTTTGAACCTTAGCTGGTGCTTGGCAATGTTAATCTCACCTAATAATCCAAGACAGTCATTTTTTCCGATATTCAATGAAGTCCTTTCTAAGAGATAAAAAATTCCCTGACAATCATCATTGACATCTCTGGTTATTCTTTTATATTCGTTCAGGTCTGCTTCCCACACTTTAAGTATTACGTCTCCTTTAACCTGTTCTGAAATGGATAATTTCTGAATCCTTCCGACTTCTTCCTTTGTTGAGAGGGATATTGCCTTTTGGAAATTTGTTCTGGCCGCTTTCGCTTCCCTTTCCTTTTGGAGAACATTCTCCAAGGATTTATTTGTTTCTTGAAAGTAATTCTGGACTACTTCCAGATTTAAAAACACTTTCTGCTGTTCTTCTTCTATTTTCAAATGTGTTCCCAATGCTTGTGCCCTGAAAATTTCAAGTTCTATTACTTGATTAGTAATATAACTAACTTTATCTTGTAACTGTTTATTTTCTTCTTCCCGCTTTTGGACCTGTGCCTGTGTGACCTGTATTATCTGTTTTGCCTCTTCTAAGTCTGTTTTCATTCTCTGAATTTCTTGAATATCTTTTAGTCTAGCTTGTTCTAGACCCTTTTGTATTCCCCAACTGATATTTCTCTCAGTTTCTTTCAATTTGTCTTGTAGCTGAGTTATTGTTTGGTCTTTTTGTTCGAGCATGGTTGTTAAACTACCAACAAAATATATATTTGTCGATGCTATAGCTCCCATCGTACCTGCTAACTCTGTAGAAAAATCTCCATCTTTAAGCTTCTTTCCATCTATAATGACCCTATGTTTTTTAATCATCCCCTCTCCTCTCGGATGGATTTCCTGTTTCAAGATTGCTCTTCTCTTTTTACTGAAACAATAATCTGATGGAGGGATCTCATCCCTTGAAATTGGCTCTAGATCATTGACATACAAATCTCCTTCATGGGGGGTTCCATAAGTTGACTGCAATGGGGTTAAGGAAGTGATGGGACTACCGAGCTCTGTTGATGATGTTCCTCCTGTATTTTCTGGAACATCCTTAGGGATTTCTGGGGGTGTTTCCCGCTCTTTTCCCTTCCTTGTTTCTGATTCTTTTGTTTGGGAACCTTCTGTGTCTTGGGAAGGTATCTCAATATCCTTCATCTTGCCTTTGGTATTTTCTTTGTCCTGTGTATTTGTTTCAAACCCTGGAGGAGGCCCTTCCTACTCTGGAGGTGTGGTCAAAACTTCACCCTACAAACTCTTGGGTAGGCAACTTCGCCTATGGCTCTGGAATGATGCGAATCCGGTCTGCGAGTAAGGTAGCATGGCCTGTACTCTGTTCAGTACTTCTTCATAGGATTTAACATCCTTGAATACATCATCATAGATAGATGTTTCATGCTTATAGGCCTTTAGATTACAATGTATAAAATGCCCGCTTATTACTTGGTATGGGTCATACTTTCTGTGCTCAATATCTACTAATTTCACTTCTTCTAATGATTCAACCTCTACCTTAGAATGGCCTAGATTTAATAAAGAAAATTTCCCAATATGTAAAGGGAAAGTTGGCCATGACTTCTTCTGAGCTGCTTTTAGTTTTAATCCAACACTGCCCTTTACTATCTGATGGGCTACCTCCCTGCACACCAATTTGTCCAGTAGGAATTTAGGGAGTGCATGAGGGGGAATGGAATAGCCGTAAACCCTAATGTAGGAAAAATTCTCCTCAATAAACCAGTCGACAATTGCTTTAAGATTTTCTGTGATTGCATCAGAAATGCGAGGGGGTTCACATCCAAAAAATATTTTATGCATCAGAATTATAATAAAATGACAAACCTCATAAAATGCATCCTTAGCATTTTCTTCCCAAAGGGCCAAGTGATATTTATGAATGGGTTCTAGACTGGAAATGTTCCAACTCCAATTCATTAAGGGAAAAGGAGTCACATAACAGATTGCATCCATAATGTATGCTGACATGTAAAAGGTTGCTGGTTGTCCCTTTGATTTTGCTGCTTTGTAGTTTAAGATTTCCTGTGTTAGGTTATCTGACAAAATCTTATGCCAGTTAAAAGCATTCCCTTCTGAAGCTTCTTCTAAAAAGGGCACCCAATCTGCATGAAAATGGCAGGGATCTTTTCTCCTGAAAAGTCTACATAGCATAATAGCTACATATACCATGTATTCATTCAATGATGCTGTAGAATAAATCCCATGGGCATCAGCTCTAAACTTTGCTGGACACCTCGCCCATTCTCTAATCATATCAGGATATGTCTGGTCTGCCTCAATGCATTCTTTCCTCTGAAACTCTGCTAAAAATTTGGCATTAAAACTATGTTTAGGATTTGGCGAGAGTTTATACATTACTTGTATGTGTTCTGGCCTGAATGAGCCGACGATAACTCCTTGATCGTTTAAGATGCTCCTCGTCGGGATATCGACCTTTTCCAGGGCCCAACTGATCATATCATTGTATGCCACGAGGCGCGGGCACGCAACGATCTTATGAATCTCTGATTCAGCTATGTCCCGACAATGATTCTCAGAATCAGGATGAGCATTCTTGAGTTCATATTCTAGAAATTCAGAGATTTGAGTCCAAGATTTAATGGAGTCTATAGCATGTGGTGTGGTGTCGGAGATGATATCTCCTTCTTGTGTATCTTCACTCTTGTTCGGTGCCTTGTTCGGTGCCATGACTTTACGTTAAATTGAAAACCTATCACAGAAAATGAATGAACGAGCTCAGCTAAGTGTTTCTTGCACTTGATAAAATGAAAACACAGACATTTAAATGCTCACTTTGAATACATTTAAAAGTGACGGGATTGACACAGCTGACAAGCATTCAAGGCATTTAATGCAGAAGATATATTTCTAAGATACACATTTAATGTCCATATTTAGGCGCCTTCGGGTTTTTAAAGAAAACTCGAGACACTTTACTTAATCGGAAAGCGAAACATGAATGAAAACTTAAAAAAATGATTATCATTAATCCTGTTTTTGAAAAAGGTTAATTAGTGCTAATCATAGATTAAGACTGAAAACTTTGTTTTTCAGGATTTCGGAAATCATGATGTGGAGAAGTATGTCATCGATGAAATCCGATCTCCAAAATCGTGAAATCGCGATGTGTTAATTTAATTACAGGACTTAAACTCATCTGAACTAACTAACTAATCATGATTAAGGCCAAAACAGAGTTAATTTGATTTAACATGAACTATGGATCGGGGTTTCGTGATTCGGGATTTCGGGAGTCATGATGACTGGAGATGTGTTATCACTGAACCGCGAATCCCGAAATTGCGACATGATTATCTTAACCCTTAACCTTTAACATTAGACAATTAATTAATCTGTGTTTTAACTAAGACTTCAATGTTTCGGGAAATCGGGGATCGAGTTGTCGCGATTCGATTTATATCGAAAAAATATGTTTTCAGCAAACCCCGAATCCCAAAAATTCTTTAAGCTTAACCTTAAATCCGTTAGTTTTAAAACTTATCATGATTAAAATAATTTCAAAGAAAAGGCGTCAGGATTCTTATAATTCTTTTAAGCTTTTTTGCATTTTATTATCCAAATAATTAAATTCTTTGAGAAAAAGGTGCCGTGTGTTTGGGATTGACAACGAAACTCATGTTTTGTGAAAAGCCGAAACCTGAAAAAGGAAAATTTAGGCCTTAGGGATAATTTTTTTTTAAGAACTGTTTCAACAGGGCGAATGCAAGATATCACTCACTGACCACCATCAACCCATGTGCTACCATGCTTTTTAGGGACAATGAGTGATGTCATTGCCCCCTCCCCCCACACCCTCTCTTGGCAGTTTCTGTTGCATGTCACAATGTGTGTGTGTGAGAGAGAATTAATTATTGCACACCTTTGGATCATTCAAAACTTGGATTTAAATCAATTTGATAGTGAACACATACAACATGCTCTAAATCTATGATCAATGCTCCACTACATTTGAATGGATAGTGAAAAATAAGATTGATAAGTATGTTTATAGAGTAAAACTTGTGTCTAATGTTGCCATTCTTCACACATGCATCATATATTGAAAAAGAAAAAGAAATAAAAACATAAAGATGTAAAAAATAGAATATACAACTAAATTTAATTTGAGAGATAAATTATAACATTAAGCTTCTGTTTTTCATATACATCTTAAAATATTTAAAACAAAATAACAAATAGACAAATAACAAGGGGTTATATCAATTGGTTGTCACCAATGTTATTGGGAGCTTGGTTAGTTTTGTGCTAATAGTTGCCCAATTCAAATCCCCTCTAGCAAGGCACACTAGTTTACACCTATAGGTTTACTAGGGCTACCATCCATCGATGTGGGGTGGGGGGGGCGATCCCTTAAGTTTCCCTATGAGGATTTCCTTGGGAAAAAAATTGTTAGGGACCTAAACCCTCACGTAGGTAGAATAATATATTCCGATGTAATAAAGGTCAATATTAATAAGGCCTAGCAATAAGGAAGACTAAGTCGAATGCAAGAAGACCTAATAGAAGCTTTCGCTTCTAGAAGGATCTTCCTCTAGATGGTTCTTTTGATAGACATATTTAGTATAAATAGGCGTCGAGGGTATGAGAACTTTTGTCTTGGATATTATTGTAATAGAGCTCCGCTCGACTGGAGGTTGCCCCCTCGAAGAGGAAAGTGAACATTGCTCTCAGTAATCAAAGTGCTCTTTCTGGTGTTATTCTGTATCATTTCAGTATTATTGTGGTGTTGCTATGGTTATATTGTTGTTCATCTTCCATTTCTAGAATTTTATTTCTGTTCTACATACTTTTTATATCTAGAATATTACAAGTGGTATCAAAGGACTTTCCTTGGGATAAAATTGTGGGTTAATTTTTTTTCAGGGTAGAGACGTATTCTGACGTTTTTAAGCTACAAAGATATGTCGTTACACGCATAAACCCGCGGTTGGGGATTCATACACGCATGAAATAAAAGTGGTACTTAAGCGCACATATGTTGGCCACCCTTGTAACCCCTGTTAGTAAACCTCAAGTGGTAGTGCATCCAACAACACATGTATACGTATCGACCTAGATTTCCTAAAGCCCTATTTAGATAAACCGATCGACCGTCTGACTGCTATAGTGCCACCGAGAACAACACTTGGGAATATAATCTCTAGTACCTGGGTAGTCGGGTAGTACGGCTAAGGGCATGGTCTATCCTCCTTAGTTGGCGCCCTGAGATATTGGGCCGAGTACTACAGTTGGACCCCGCACGTATATCAAAGAACTATAGCAGATGGAAAACCCTTGTCTGTAGAACCCTTGAATACCTAACCTTTGGGGACAGAAAAAAAACACAAAACATACAATATCTATTGCCGCGCAACTGTGTTTGAGTTTCCAAATCACTACACATTTCTTCCTGATTAAGAATTTGGGCATTTCATCACTGCAGTATTCTTCAGACTGGAGTATAACTTCGCAGGTGTAAAAAAAAAAAAGTCTAGATTTTGTTGCACCATTATTTGCGACCTATTCCATTGGATTTATTTCTTCACCCTTATCACATTCATACCTATCATTTTGAGCAAATGTTTTGACCCCACCTGCCCCTTTTTGGTTCCCTCGTAATCATGGCCCATATCCGTAGCCAAGACTTGGAAGCTCGCTTCAATACCTTGCAATCTAATTTCACAGAGATCCAACAAGAAGTGAGACAACTCAGTGCCAATATTGCCACCATCAATAAAAACATGCATTCCTCCATCGTCGCCTCAATCGAGGAACTCAAAGAAGACCTCAAACAAGAAATTACTACCCATCTTGAATTCATCGCTTTGATGATTTGCACCAAGCTGCATATCCCTGCAAACCCCCTTTATCTGACCCACCTTTGCATACCGAGGCTGAAACTTCCTCTCATTCCCATAATTTTCAACATCATCACTTTCAGCGTGACCTACACCTTCAGTGTGTGGATGTGACCAAATTTTATGGCTCGGATCCCATTGGTTGGATAACTCAAATGGAACATTATTTCTCTTTGTACGACATTACATGACTTGGCCAAACTCTGGAATTTTTTTCACCATTATTTGAGACCTATTCCATTAGATTCATCTCTTCGCCCTTATCACTTTCATCCATATCATTTTTCTGCAAAACATTCTGACCCCGCCCGCACCCTTTTCAGTTCACCCATTTTTTCACCATGATTTGAGACCTATTCCATTAGATTCATCTCTTTTCCCTTATCACTTTTATCCATATCATTTTTCTACAAAAAATTCTGACCTCGCCTGCTCCCTTTTCAGTTCACCCGTCCTCATGGCCCATACCCGTAACCAAGAACTAGAGTCTCGCTTCAACACCCTGCAATCTGGTTTACTTGAGACCCAACAAGAAGTGCAACAACTCAGTGCTA
>SNQJ01S0014472.1:34845-52240 GCA_010110895.2 Picea sitchensis | reverse complement strand
CTTGTGTCCCAAAAAATATTTTTCATCACAATTATAACAAAGGCCTTTGAGTTGGCATTCAACCATTTCAGCCCTGGTCAATTTTTGGATATTTAGTGGAGTAGAAGGAGGAGTGGGATTTACTTGTTTAGTGTAAGGAATAAAAGAGGGTTTCCAGTTTTGAGAAGACACAACCTCTTGTTCTTCCTTAGTACTTTTAGTAGCCTCCACCCAACTCAGAGGTCGAGCCAAGAGGACATGGGCATGAATCTCGTCCTTGAGGCCACTAATA
Source organism: Picea sitchensis (assembly GCA_010110895.2). Taxonomy (NCBI): domain Eukaryota; kingdom Viridiplantae; phylum Streptophyta; class Pinopsida; order Pinales; family Pinaceae; genus Picea; species Picea sitchensis. The sequence goes on along the minus strand of SNQJ01S0014472.1, from coordinate 51,969 downwards.
AAACATTCTCGAAAAAAAGCATCAAGCATGCCCTCTGTACGAAAATCTAGTCACTCAAAAGAAGATATAAAGTCTTCCATTGTGCCATATTGTTTCAACTTTGTCAAACAACCTAAATGGTTGATGTCAGTGTCAAAACATTCATAAATATTTGCCACAAAGTGTGTCCAGGAAGCATACCCTTGATAAGCAATTTTTCTCCATTGCCAACGTTCTTGATCTAGATGGAGAACACTATAAAAAAGTTTGTCCAACTCACCTGTAATGACGTACAAAGAGAAATAATGTTCCGTTTGAGTTACCCAACCAGTTGGATCCGAGCCATCAAATTTGGTCACATCCACACGTGGAAGGCATAGGTCACGCTGAAAGTGATGGGGATGAAAATTATGGGAATGAGAGGAAGTTTCAACTTTGGTATGCAAAGGTGGGTTAGATAAAGGGGGATATACAGGGATAGTCAGTTTAGTGTAGATCATTGAAGTGACAGATTCAAGTTGGGTATGAATGTCTTGTTTGAGGTCTTCTTTGAGTTCCTCAATTGAGGCGGCGATGGAGGAATGTATGTTTTTATTGATGGTGGAAATATTGGCAATGAGTTGTCTCACTTCTTGTTGGATCTCTGTGAAATTAGATTGAAAGTTATTGAAGTGAGCTTCCAAGTCTTGACTACAGGTATGGGCCATGATGACGAGGGAACCAAAAAGGGGCAAGTGGGGTCAAAAAAATTTATGAAAAATGATAGGTATGAATGTGATCAGTGTGAAGAGATAAATCCAATGGAATAGGTTTCAAATAATGGTGCAAAAAAATCCAGACTTTCCGTTCTGAAGAATAATGCAGTGATGAAATGCCCAAATGCTTAATCAGGAAGAAATTTGTAGTGATTTGGCAACTCGAACATAGTTGCGCGGAAATAAATCTTGTCTGTTTTGTTTTTTGTTTCCGTCCCCAAAGGTTAGGTATTCAAGGGTTCTGCAGACAAGGGTTTTCCACGTGCTATAGCTCTCTAATATACGTGTGGGGTCCAACAGTAGTACTCGGCCCAATATATCAGGGCACCAATTAGGGAGGCTAGACTGTGCCATTAGTCATACTACGCAACTACCTAAACTAGAGAGTATCTTCCTGAGTGTTGTTCTCGATGGCACTATAGTAGTCAGGCGGCCAATTAGTTTATCTAAAGAGGGCTTCAGGAAATCTAGGATGATCCATATATAGGTGTTGTCTGATGCGCTACCACTCAAAGGGGTACCAACAGGGGTTAAAAGGGTGGCCAACAGATGTTCTCTTAAGTACCACTTGTATTTCCTGTGTGTATGAATCCCCAACTGCGGTTTTATGTGCATAACGACAGATCTTTGTAGCTTAAAGACGTTCGAATACATCTCTACCCTAAAAAAAATTAACCCACAATTTTCTACCAAGGAAAGTGCTCTGATACCACTTGTAATATTCCAGATATAAAAAGTATGTAGAACATAAATAAAATGTTAGAAATGGCAGATGAACAACAATATAACCAGGAAAACACCACTATGATACCAAAATGATACTAGAATAACACCAGAAATAGCACTTTGATTACTCAGAGCAATGTTCACTTGTCCCTTCAAGGGGAAAACCTCCAGCAGAGATGAGCTCTATTACAATAATATCCCAGACTAAAGTTCTCATACCCTCGACTCATATTTATACTAAATATGTCTATCAAAAGAACCATCTAGAGGAAGATCCTTCTAGAAGCGGGAGCTTCTATTAGGTCTTCTTACATTTGACTTATTCTCCAGGGTTTGTCAGTCATCAGTAGCAACCTAGAGGCTAGGGCGCTCCTTTTGGGATAATTTCTAGGCAAGTTTGACAAGTGTAGTCATCATGGTGAGTTTTCTAGTGTTGCAGCAGTTGTCGTGAGTTTCCAGAACTGCATCTTTTTGTCGATCTATCTATGCATGCGCAAATCTACCTTCATCATCTAATCACGGGTATTTTATATTAGTTGTTTGTATTCTAGTGATGATCCACGAGATCTAGCTGACTATTTCACCTGCTTTCAACATATTATTGTATTTCCTGCTATTTTCCCTCATAATACATATGAATGAGATGGTGTTTGTTCCTTATTCTTTATGCATTATATATTTTTCCTAAACATTAATTGATTGAAACACACGTGCAAAAATCACCAAGCATGTTAAAACATTAACTCAAACGCATCTAGAAACCCCTAGAGTATCAGATAAGATAGTGGATTTGACAGCTTAATAGTGTTTCCTAGACTAGTCGAGTTAGGAACATTACAGTCGTATCAGAGATGGTTTTCCTGCCAGCCTAACGGGAAAATAAGTGAGGAGCTATTTCAGATTGTATCGACCAAAATTCAGCAGTGATAACTTGCACTTATACATTCAGATGTAGTAATAGAGAGAAAAGTTCAGATCAGATAAGGAGGTAGATACATCATTACCAGCTAGTGGATTGACAATAACACAGATGGAGCTTACACCCATTATATGCAAGGAGATTTGCTACAGTTGAAAAATTCCTTGGGATTCAAATCACAGATGCAGGGGTAAAGGAAAGTTACACATTTTTGAGGTGCACTATGACAGTGAGGATGATGAGATGCATGAGAATGCAACCATAGATTCCTATTTAGAGAATTCCAATGAGGCTAGTGACTCTTGTGCATCTGAGGTGCAGTTGGATGGATAGGATGATAGTGCATGTCCTTCATCTTCCCCATCAGAAAATGTTGAGGATTCAACACTTCGGCATAGTGGTGACACTTGTAAGGATTCATATGTGTTGGCACTTAGACATGATGAGATTAGGAGGTTGGATGACCTACCTGTGGGTGTAGACATGGCTTTGAGGAAGTCATGTATGGAGGATGATGAGATTCCTATGATGAGCGAGCCACATTTTTCATCTTCTCAGTCACTTATGCTAGCCATGACACATGAGGATATCAATGGCATTCTTGATATGTTAGAGGAGCCTTGTTTGGGGATTTTACACAAGGGGCATATGGATCTGCAGACCCAGGAGGAGAGGTATGGATTAGAGTTAGTTGACCTTACACATACCTATCAGTATGAGGAGAGTGAGTCACCACTCTTGGAGATTCCATTGATGGACCAAGTTGTGGAGACCGACAACTTGTTGAGACACTTACTCCCAGGATTGATCTACAGTGATGAGGATGTCCTCCTTATTGGTTGAGATTACCATAACACGTGTCTGGACACATATGTATGGGATCCAGGCACAGATGATATTAGTAGTGTGAGTGCACATGAGGATATCACTGCCCACACAAGATACATTGCAATTCAGAAGGGGGTCGCAGTTGGTGATGGCATGAAGTGGCATACATGAGGACTCAATAGCATAGTGGACATTGGGAAATTCAATACTTTATCTTATGAGGAGTGTGTTGTTGGGGATTCCATTGTTTACACTAGAAGTGAGAGGCATGTGGTAGCACCCCAACAGGATTGTGATCAAGAGTCATGACACTCAACAAGACAATTGAGAGTTAGTGAGGACATGATCATGGAAGCCACTAGATGCATTGATGATACACACGCATTGGTGGAAGATTATTGTTGGAGGGCATCGATAGAACATGATAGTTCAAATGCAGAATTTTCCATTGATAATTTTTATACACTCAGGGAGAGAGTGACTATGATGAGGGCCGACTACCAGCAGTTATTGATGGATAGAGAATGCCTATTAGAGGTTGGTGAGATGTATCATAAAGCACTGAGGGAGCAGCAGCTTGAGGTGGACCGCCTCACTCATGAGTTGGTGAGAACACGAGTATTCTTGGGAGGCACACAGACAACCTTTCAATAATCATTCCAGATTAGAGGAGCTCCTTGAGGACACTAGTCAAAGATCCACTCTATCTTTCTCAACAGAGAGTCATATATATCCTTTAATTACATTGTTAGAGGATATCGGAGGTTTGGTAGAGGAGCACCAGTGGATAGAGGATGACCTAGTAGTACACCTAGGATCCATGATGTTGCAGGTATATACAGGAGACCACACGAGTATGTAGGGGCATACATTGATGAGTGGTTGTTCATAGATACATATTGTTAGCACTGATAGTCACCCTTAGATTGCAAGAGGATGAGCCTAGTACCCATCAGAGTTTTTGGTGGATGTTTGGTTTATATGAGTGGAGGTCAATGGAAAAAATTCAGTATATGAATGATGTTCAACACAAAACTAGACAAGAAATGCACAGAGAAGTGAGGGCCACAACTAACTTTAGTCAGTGAATTGAGTTTAAGTGTGAGCAGAGGGAAGAATTAGTAAGAAAGGTGGATAAGACTACTATGGCCATCAGGCCTTCAAGCAGCTTGGCAAAGAAAAAATTAGACTCAAGATCACTCTTAAGTTCAAGTTTTAGACATTGAATATGTCCAAACGACACAGTCACAATAGCACAATGATCAAACCTACATCACCATGTAGCTATAGCAACTCGAGATCCTCCATGCCCAAGCTAGTCAATGTAAGAGGGAAAAAGATCACAAGGAAACTAACTAAAACTAGTCATGATACCGCTACAATCAAACCTACATTACAAAAACATAACAACCCTCGACTGAATCCTCCATGCCCAAGTGTTTTAGCACAGTTTTTTACAAAAAGATGAAAAGAGGATGATTTCTATTAATCTGAAAGTCTCAAATCTTATACATAACCAGAGAACAGTTATGGCATCAAAACATTACAAAATAGGGAGCTCTGCTTAACCATTTGACGACCATAAGAAAATATTAAAACCATCTCTTTATACTCAGAACAATCCCTGACTATCAGGAGTGTGATCTGATCACTACAATCAAAGATTTGCGTCGGCGACTTCTTCTGTCAAACTGAACGTGCGTGTCTTTGTCAGACGCAATCTTAAATAGGCATGGGTCTACAGGAAAAACTACTCACAGGGGTACCATGAGCTGACGGTTCAGTCTTCACGATCGGACTTTCCATGCCTTCCATTTATGAGGTGAGTCAAGGTTTCAACCACCAAACCTACCTTCCATTAACTAGCTTTCTTCGGAGATTGAACGAGACTTAATGCTAAGGGGTGCGCCCACGTGGTGCTCTCGGATAAGACATTGTATGAGCACGTGATTGTGGGGCCACTCAAAATTGTTTGGGCTCAGACTGCTTTTGGGCCCACAATCCATCTCCTTTTGCCACGCAGCACATTCCTCATACCATGGTTTCCATTGTGGGACCACTTAAGAAAATTATCGACCAAGCACAATGCATCCTCGCAATAGACTGTGATCGTTGATCTGGTCACGATCTGAGATCTTTAGCACTGGACAATAACACCTCCCAGAGGATTATCTGACATGGAGGCCTAACCTCACCATGTTGACATGTCGCAGAGAGAGAGGTGACAGGTGTCACTCGAATGCCTGAAAAGAGTACCACGTGGCAGTGTTAAGTGGATGCCACGCATCTTGGCGCTCTGGGGCTTGGTCGCTAGCAGCTCCTTTTTAAACGTGACTAGGGGCCATGACCTCACGCTTATCCCATATGAAATTTTGGGATTTCGTGTTTCGGGAGTCTTCACTCCACTTGATTCCAAATATCCTGATGCTCGAACTTGTGAAATGGCCTATCCAGATCTACGGTCAGACTAGTTTTGAATTTGACAGCCATGATTTGCTTCCTCGAAAACCCCAACCACTAGCCACTTAATGGAACTTACCCTTCTTTATGGCTCGGCTTTCCATATGACCATGGGCTATGATTATGGGCCCAACTCTCAGGTGCTTCATGATTTTGCACTTCGCATACTTGCATCGTGCTCCATGCTAAAACCTTGGATTCACAAAACCACAATTTCTTGGATCTGGTGCCACATGTCCCTTTGAATTGGATGGCCCAGATAAATATCGTCACTTCGGGTCTTCGAAATTTTGAGACTAGGGAAATTTGCGCATTCCTCACTTTAGTTTTCCCAAAATGACTTTCTCCGCAGTTCGGATCTGGTGCCACGAGTCCTACTAGATCGGACGACCCGCGCTAATTTTGGGTTTCAGGAGTTCAGATGCTTCGGGCCTTCAAGATGTTGGGGGGAACTACCGCTAATATCAATGGATCCCTATTGATTTTGAGATCAATGGTCCATGACTACTTCAGGAGTTCAGGCTTCAGCTCTTCGTAATTTTTATGCCCTTCTCACTTCAAAACTCTTGAATCCCATTTCCACGAACACTTGGATCAGCTACCACCTATTCCCCTTTAATATCAGCGACTCATGTTTGCTTTGGGCTTCGGCTCTTTTCATGGAACTATACTTCATGCAATTTTGAAATCCTGAATACCCGGGGGCCGCTAATCTAGAATGCTCTTGGAAACTTCGTCGTTGACAAAATTTAACCTGTCTGTTGCTTGTGCTTCATGCCTGAAATGGACTACCATGAAATTTGCGCCTAGTGTCCATGGCTGCAGGCTGAGTGAACAAGGACTTGGACAACCTGTTGTGGGTTGGGGGAAATGGAGAGAATGGTGACTGAAACAAAGGAGACGAGCATTCATCCTTAGAGAAAAAGAGAGATATTTAGCGCCAAGAACTCCTTTGGGTAAGACATCAAGGGGAATCAGGGCACTCAAACAAAAAGGGGCAAACAAAAAATGACTTTAACAATCGAAGGGGAAAACTCAATATATAGCATGCGAAAAGGAGAGAGATAGGGAAAGGATACAGACTTAGGTAGAAACCACAACCCACAAGACTCTAACAAGTTCATGTGATAACATTTGGCTCCACAGGGGATGGCATGCTCCCTGCGAGCTGCCAAGAATGCGTAGTTCTAGTGCCTTAGTTTTTGGTCTATGGAGTCTAGCTCAAAACTTTTGTTGAAGAAAATGGGGAGATATGTACACTACTCTACTAAAAATGAAAACAAACACATGGGCTCCAGAAGGAGATTATTTATGTACACTCCTAGATTAACTGATTTTTACAAAGTTCTAGGTGAAAGTGGACTTCCACCAGACCTAGTCAAGTAACCTCGTAAATGAAAACTTATTTACACTATCACTGGTCAATAAAAGATAATGAAATTGTGACAACAAATCGATTACATTTTCCAGTTCTCCTCCTAGTGTTGAAGGCAAGATAAAGTTTGGAGGATTCAATACTTGGGAAAAATGCCACTCCATGTACTACCCTACAGGGTCATAAAATATGTGACAAAACCTACTAGGCTGGTAATAGAAAACATGCTCTGTCTTATGGTTGCTCACCTCTGGCTGAATGTTTGTGGCTAGCATAGGTGAGTGAAAGTTTGATGCAGGCTGCTGATCCACTTTTTCTTTGTCTTCTCTGAAAACATCTGCTAGATGAGGGAAAGGGATCTCTTCATGTATATCAGTGACTATATGCTTCTCTTTAACATGTTGTTGAATGTCATTTGCGGACCCAAGATGGTTGATTTCTACATCAGAATCTAATTCATAGCCTTCATACACAGGCTAGATGCTTCCCAAGTCAACAAAATGTGATGTAGGGATCTTCTCTTCTTCATCTGAATACTCATCAAAGAAAGGTGAGCACACAACTCTTTTGTTTTTCATAGGAAAATGAGAAACCTCTAGATTCTTCTCTTCAATCCCAGGTGAAAATACATCATGGGGAACCTCTTGAAGGAAAATAGAAGAATCCTCCTACACAACCATCTATTCTTTTAAATCTGAGACAACAAGTGTACTAGGGGAAAAACATAATGCATCTATGGCTATGAAATCATCAATGCTATGATAAATCATATCTGGAAGGCCTTATTCTTGGGAAATAGAAAGAGAAAAGATTTCATCCACAACTGGAAAATACTCGCTTTTGTCCCTACTTTCTCTTTTAATCAGATATTCACCAGACTCATCACACGAGAAAGACTATATCATATGTTGGATGTAGAATGCAAAATTCTTACAACAGTCGCCCAAAATAAGATGAGATGGGTAACTCTTCTCGTAATATTCATTGAAAGCATCATGAAAATCCTTTAAAGAATGGATACTAGCAACAGGGAGAGATTTACACCAGTCACGAGCATCTCCCTCCAAATAAAATTTGAACATCTTGATCAAGACATCCTCGTGAACAAAGTCATGCTGAAGCATGCATTTATGAAAATTGAATAAGTGCTTACCGGGATCATCATGCTTGCTTCCTCTGAATCTTGGAACATAGTCATCCCATTCATCTCTATCTGGCACTGGATGTGGACAACCTGCTATGGATTAGAAATTGAAAGGGGCAAATATCGGAGCCAAGATAGTCGAGAGATGTGGATCCCCTTTTTCTCCTTTATGGCTCTCCCCAGGATCAGATCCACAATCACCATAAACAGGAACCATGGAGAAGCTTTGATTTTTGTCATGTTCATTGGGATATCCATCAAAATCCATTTGTTCTTGGTCAGTATCCAACATCACTTCTTCATCATAAGCAGGGTTGTAAAGAACCTCTATTTCCAGGACTGAAATATCCTCTGCATTTTCTTTGTAAGATCGGCGAGCAAAATCTGCCTTCAATTCCTCTATACTTGCATAAAGTGATTGTATCAACTCCATCAGCTCCTCCAGGGGATGTCTCTCATCCTCACAGATTTTGCAAGAATGACCTATGTCCTGAACACCATCTCTATACTCCTCACAACAGTTATGACAAATTAACTCAAAGGAATAATATTTTTGACAATGCTTATTGAAAGTTGCATGAAACTCCTCTAGGGAGGAGATGCTAGCAGGGGACAAGGAGTGATACCACTTACGAGCATCTCCTGCTAATGATAACATGAACATCTTCAATAATACATCCTCGTGATGTATCTCCCACTGATGCATGAGTTCATGAAACTCAGGAAGATGCTCGATCGGGTTGTCATCTATATGTTCTCTAAATATGGGCAAAAAATCACCCCACTCTTCTATAGTAGGAACAACACTTGGGAAACCAGGAACAACAAAGAAATTAAAAGGAGCGAACCTCCGAGCCAAGATGGCTTCCATCTGAAAATATGACTTCTTAAAACTGAGGAGTCTCCACTGGATTCTTTAAACATGGAGTGGCCAGGTGAATGATATGCAATCTGAAAGTTTCTGTTCTTTGTTCACCATCAAAGACTAGATATGGTCATTATCATTCTCCCAGGGAGCTTTCATCTAGGACAGCAGCTAAATCCTTCTCGAGAAAGCTTTCCTTTCTTGATAATGTTCTCTGGGTCAACTTCAGGTGTAGCTAGAGGCAGTTGCAAAGTAGACCTCATGTGTCTTCTTTTAGGAGCCACAACTAAAATAATGGAGTCGCTAGGTGCAAGTTGCAATATTCAATGGTACTGATATCTAATGCACCTTTAGAATTAGAACTTATTTTTCGTTCTATCCCAGGGAAATGTCTTCAATTCGTTCCCTGACAACGAGGCCATGAATGTTAGCACTGATAGTCACCCTCATATTACAGGAGGATGAGCCCAATGCCCATCAGAGTTTTTGGTGGATGTTTGGTTTATATGACTGGAGATCAATGGACAAAACTCAATATATGAATGATGTTCAACACATAACTGGACAAGAAATGCACAGGGAAGTGAGGACCACAACTAACTTCAGTTAGTGAATTGAGTTTAAGTCTGAGAAGAGGGAAGACTTAGTAATAAAGGTGGACAAGGCTGCTATGGGCATCAGGACTTCAAGCAACTTGGAAAAGAAAAAATTAGACTCAATATCACTCTTAAGTTCAAGTTTTAGACACTAAAATATGTCCAAATGACATAGACACAACAGCACAATGATCAAACCTACATCACCATGCAGCTACAACAACTCGAATGGATCCTCCATGCCCGAGCCATTCAATGTAAGAGGGAAAAATATCACAAGGAAGATGACTAAAAATGGTCACGATACCGCTGCAATCAAACCTACATTACAATAGCATAACAACCCTCGACTGGATCCTCCATGCCTGAGTATTTTAGCATAGTTTTTTACAGAGAGATGAAAAGAGGCTGACTTCTACTAATATGAAAGTCTCAAATCTTATACATAACCATAGAATAGTTTTGGCATAAAAAAATTAAAAAATAGGGAGCTCTGCTCAACCATTTGACGACCATAACAAAATATTAAAACTATCTCTTTATACTCAGAACAGTCCCCGACTATCAGGAGTGTGATCTGATCACTACAATCAAAGCTTTGCATCGGCCACTTCTTCTGTCAGACTGAATGTGCATCTCTCTATCAGACGCGGGCTTAAATCGGCATGGGTATGCAGGGAAAACTACTCGTAGGGGTACCACGGGCTGACAGTTCAGTATTCATGACCAGACTTTCCATGCCTTCCATTTATGAGGTGAGTCAAGGTTTCAACCAACAAACCTACCTTTCATTAACTTCCTTTCCTCAGAGATTAAACGAGACTTAATTCTCAGGGGCACGACCATGTGGTGCTCTCAGATAGGACATTGTATGAGCATGTGATTGTGGGGCCGATCAAAGTGGTTTGGGCTCAAACCGCTTTTGGGCACGCAATCCATCTCCTTTCACCACGCAACACATTCTCCATACCATGGTTTCCATTGTGGGACCACTTAAGAAAATTATCGACCGAACAGGTTGTGTCCCCGCAATAGACTGTGGTTATTAATCTAGTCACGATCTGAGATCTTTGGCACTGAACAATAACACCTCTCAAAGGATGATTTGACGTGGAGGCCTAATGTCACCATGTTGATGTGTCATGGATGGAGAGATGACAAGTGTCACTTGAAAAAAGGCTAGAGGCATGTCTAAGAATTCTTGAAAAAAGTGCCACTTGTCAACGCTAAGCGGATGCCACGTGTCTTGGTGCTCTGGGGCTCGGGAATTAGCTCCTTTTCCTTTGGCTCATTTTTAAATGTGACCTGGGGCCATGAACTCACGCTTATCCCATATGAAATATCTATATTTCTCATTTTGGGAGTCTTCACTCCACTCGATTCCAAATATCTTGATGCTCAAACTTGCAAAATGGCCTATCCAGATCTACGGTCGGACTCGTTTTGAATTTGACGGCCACAATTTTCTTCCTCAAAAACCCAAGTCACTAGCCAGTCAATGGCACTTACCCTTCTTTATGGCCCTTCTTTCCATATGACCACGGGCTATGATCATGGGCCCAACTCCCAGGTGCTTCATGATTCCACACTTCGCATACTTACGTCGTGCTCCATGCTAAAACCTATGATTCGAGAAACCGTGATTTCTCGGATCTGGTGCCACGTGTCCCTTTGAATTGGACAGCCCAAATAAATATCGGCACTTTGGGACTTTGGCATTTCGGGACTCATGAAATTTGTGCATTCCTCGCTTCAATTTTCCCAAAATGGCTTTCTCTGCAGTTCGGATCTGGTGCCATGCATCCTACTGGATCGAATGGCCCACGCTAATTTCAGGTTTCAGGAGTTCGGATGCTTCATGCCTTCAAGAATTTGGGGGTCACTATCGCTAAGATCAAACTCTCCCTGTTGATTTTGAGATCAATGGTCCACGAATTCTTCGTGCATTCGGGCTTTGGCTCTTTGGAATTTTTATGCACTTCTCACTTCGAAACTCCCGAAGCCCATTTCCCTGAATGCTTGGATCAGCTACCACCTGGCCCCCTTTAAGATCAGTGGCTCATGTTCACTTCAAGCTTCAGCTCTTTTCATGGCTCTATAGTTCGTGCAATTTTGAAATCCTGAATACTCGAGGGCTGCTAATCTGGAATGCTCCTGGAAACTCTGTTGCTGACAAAATTTAACCTATATGTTGCTTGCGCTTCTAGCCCTAAATGGACTGCCATGAAAGTTGCACCTGGTGTCCATGGTTGCGGCCTGAGTGAACAAGGACTTGGACGACCTACTGTGGGCTGGGAAAAATAGAGAGAATGGTGACTAAAACAAAGGAGAGGAGCGTTCATCCTTAGAGAAAAATAGAGATATTTACGGACAAGAATTCATTCGGGTAATACATCAAGGTGAATCAGGGTGCTTGAACAAAAAGGGGAAAACAAAAAATGACTTTAACATTCAAAGGGGAAAACTCAATATCTCGCCTGAGAAAAGGAGAGAGATAGGGAAAGGATACAGACTTAGGTATAAATCACAACCCACAAGACTCTGACAAGTTCATGTGATAACACATACGGAGGTGTATAGTGGGATTCAAGGGGACATAGTGGATTTTAGGGAGGAGATGTACTTCATAGAGCATGGAGATTCTTCTCCCTTGCAGTAGTATACAGATATGGGAGATCACCTTCACCATAGCAGTAGTTTCATGAGTGATGGCAGATGGAGAATGATTGACCCATATTTTGTGGAGATACCTACAATTGTACCCGATGATTGGTGTTCAGTGATGAGTATAGGCGATTATTTACCATGGGTGTCCATGGACAAGATTTTGGTCAAGTTCATGGGATTGACCAAAGAATATGATACTTTCGAGTCTTGTAGTTGGTTGCATATATTTATGATATCATTTCCCAATACTTTCATCATTGACAACAACATAGGGAGAGATAGACAGTGGCAGGGGACATGGAGATTTGGTAGGCTGAGACCATCTGACAAGAGAGTCTTAATTGCATACAGCAGGATAGGGGTGGATCATCAAGGACAAACAGTTGAGGCCCCGGGCATGATGGAGAGTATCTTAGGCCATGGGACAGAGGATACCTCAAAGGTTGATACATATTTAGACTCTCGTTGGGATGAGGATGGAGGGCTTTCAACAATTACCAGTAGGGCACATCAGTATTTAGTGGGGATTGGAGGTGATGAACTTCCAAATTTTACATGGGATCTGGGAGTCCATTTGGTCAATAGTTTTTTTCATCTTATGATGATCCAAGAGTGGAGGATCTACTATGGATACTTTGAGCAGACAGTCATGATCAGAGTATATTAGCATCAGCATGATGGTCCCTCTCAGAGACTGGCATGGGACCCTAGGATTACAAGGTTGGCCATTTCATTGGCTAATGGAGATGAGTGTACCTTTGCACGGGGAAGTCACTTTGATTTTCCATTGAGTTTCAATATTGGGGAGAGCATGTCAATGACTAGTGATTCGTTGAGGTATTGTAGTACCTCGCTATGGCAGCAACATGTTCATTCGATGGGGGTTGTGTTGGGTTTGGTATGGTTTGGTAGGATAGACTCCCTTCGGTTTGAGGTCGTGTGTTATTTGTAGGAGACTCATGATGTTGATATGTTACAGAACTATACTTCACAGGGCATTGCAGTTCACGTCTTGATATGGGATCCAGGGATTGGAGTGCTTGGTAGTTCAATGTTTGATGGAGTTGAGTTTCGAGTAGAGTGGTTGCTTGGGGAGTTGAATGAGATTCTTTGGCCATTGATCATTCTACTCATCAGGAGCATTTGGGAGTCATGTGTGGTGAGCACTTGGAGAGGTTCCATCTTGAAGGGAGTAAACTTTATGTCACACGGGCGGATATGGGACCCCGATATCATATGCAGATTGATTCAGTTATTGATCGAGGACAAGAAATATTCCAGTAGGGAGGACTATAATGTCCCCATTTTTGGACATTATTACATTACAAAGTGTTATTCCTACCAGAGTAGCCAGATAGGGGTGATAGAGATTTCATGAGATATTGATGGATTTTTTTGGGCCCGAATTGCATCGTTCATCATCATGATCCATTCCACACAAGTTGGCTTTGGTTCCATTGCATCCCGACGATTTCCATAATTTTGAGGTATTATGGGTCATATCTTAATTAAATTCACTAAGAAGGTCATAATGGGCATATTACTTGGAGAAACCTCTTAGTGTGATATCTCATCGGAATCGAAAGGAAGATCATTATAGGATAAGATGATGAGAAGTGACTTTCAGTGGCTGGAGAATCCATAAGGATGTATAAATCACTTTTTAGAGGTAAAATGGTTAATTAATTAATTAATTAAGTGATTTAATCAAGGAATAATAAAATAAAGTAAAATTCACTTGGAGGGAAAAGGTCAACAACGAAATAGGGTTTCGGGAAGCTATAAAGGAAGGTTAAAGCAACCTAATTCATAATTATGTTATGATTTGATGTTGAGAGAGTTTCCAAAGGAGCAGGAGAATTGACCTTCTGTTGTTTTGTGGATTTATGGAGGAAACCACCACCATTGATTGGTTTGAGTGTTGAGAGACACACCTTAGCCTATTGGAGATATCATCCAGGTATTTCACTGTTCTATTCAGGAGTATCCTGTTTGCAGTGTTTACACAACTCAACCAATGAGGGCACAAGGGTTAGAGAGGGTTTGTTGTAGTTGCACACGGCCATAGATTATCTTTTAGATTCCTTATAACCCAGTTGATTACTTTCCAGGGCACATATTTTGAGCCACTAGTCATCAAATTTTGAAAGTGGAATCTATTAGAGCACAGCAGACAGCTAGATAGTTCACAGCTCTTGAGGAGGGGCATTTGGGGTTCCAGAGGGAGTTCCGGATCAGATCCGAGGAAACCCTCCCAACCCAGTTCAGAATTGGTCAGGGCGCACATTTTGAGCCATATAGTAGCAGATTTCATCATTGGAATCATTAGGGCACACTCATTGAGCCCAGGCGATGCGCAACTGTTGGCCCTCGACCAAGTTTTGAGGAAACTTTGGTCAGATTTAGCCCACTTTTGGACTTCGACACGTTGGTTGAAGAAGGAGTATCCGGGTGGAGCCGAGATCATGGATCTCATTGATTTTGAGGGTTATGTGGACCCAGTAAAGGGTCTTCTAGGTTTTTTGTAATGGGTTTATGGGATGTCGGCCCATGGGGTTTTCCCATGCATAGGCCTTATTGTAAGGGTTTATAAAATATAAATAAAGGAGAATGTATTGTAGAAGTAGGAAAGCTAAAGAAGTGAATGTAGTTTTTTGTGAATGGAGTGCTTTGTGTAAAGGCATGTATGTGTGGGACTATGATTTTGTAGAAGGTGCAAATGTTGTGATCTGGCTATGTGCATTTGACCTAGTTTTGGAAGGAGGATCTGATGCTCAGTGCGCATATCTCTTGTCTGGTGCGAAGCTCGACTCTGTGGCTTAGTGCATAGGAGTGAATGAATGTAAGGTTTTGACGAATAATAAAGAGGAGAAGCGGTTGGTGGACGTAGCCCCATCCTGGGGTGAACCACGTATATCTGGTGTCTTATCGTTTGCTTTGTGCTATGTTATTTTTGCCATAAGTCTGCTTAGTACTTTGATTATGTTGTGTAATAGATATATCTTTTGTGGCTTAAGTGCTTTACTTGTGTTAAGGGTAAATGAATGCTAGATCTAACCTATAATGCTAAGTGATAAGTGCTCAGGGTATATAATCATTCATTATTACTATGTCAATCTATCTTTGGTTATACTCTGTGATGTTAAGAAACTAATGCATGTCACCTTCTAAGCGTTAGCAGAATACGCTGCGAAGTGTTTTATCATAGATCTGTGTCCCGGCCTGGCTACAGACACCTGACTCCTATAACCCCCCCTACTTCTACCTCGGTTGAGACTTCTCCTGCTTCACAGGTGTTGTTGAAAGGGTCGGTAGTTGGGGTTTTTTTGGTACATTTTTAAGCGTCAAACCTTGGGCCTGCCCCTGTGCCAACAAATGGTTCCATTATCAAGACCTGAAACTGTGATTGTTAGGAACTGAAGTAAATAAAAAGAGTAACTATGTGTGTATATCTGTTGTTGAAGTGCGTAGTACTCTACTTGACTTGTGAATATTTGTGCCTAGAGAGTAAGATGATCTGGAGAAAAGAGGTAAAGCTTTGTGCTTTGGAAGGAGAAAGATAAGTGAATTTTTTTTTTTGAAAGCATGAATTTGAGTATGTTTAATAGGTTTTGTCCAAGTCTGAAGGCTAGGGCATCGTTGAAAGAAAGAGATGATTTGAGTAAATTTAATGAAGAAATATATGTTATTCCTATGCATAGAAAGAGTTTTTGGACTAATAAGTGGATGCAAGAACCTAGAAACAATTTTTGCAGATTGCAGGTCCAACACTATGATCCTAGGGGAAGTGCGTAGTAGAGAAAAGGTTGGGGAACATTTAAAAGAAAAAGGGTATTGACATTGTGTTATAACTGCAAAAGGTCGGGACATCTTACTAAGGAATGTCCTGAGGTAGGCCCTATTTGTCTTTCTTGTAAGGTTATTGGTCATGAGGTTGAGGATTGTCCAAGGATTATTGTTAAAGTTGAAGGGGTGAACGTAAGACAAGAAAACTATGAAAAAATTCAAGAGACTAAGAGCATGTTAGAAAGTCATAAAGAGAAAAGGCCAATCAGAATGCGTTATCACAGTTGAAAGAAACGATGGATGTTCATAAAAATGTTAGTTTACCAGAAATCCTGAAATAAAAATAGTGCATAAGTGCAAGAATAGAAGACTTATGTAAGTTTTAAACCTACGAAGTAAATCAATGAATATAGATTCTTAAGCAAAACAGAAATTAATCAATGGCTCATTCTCATAGTACACAAAGATTTATATCAGAAACCCTCAACCGGGGAAAACCTTCCTTATATTCATTACATTGAATATCACCATACAATATATACAATGTTTTTAGGTATTCTATAGATACCAAAACTCATATCCCTTAATCCGGGATTAATTTAGAAAATAACTAAAAATAGAAAAATCCGCTAAAAATAACAAAACCTGTGCTAACTAGGGGGGCCATACATGGCCCCCCTGGGACCCCCCTAGGAAGTGCTCGGTGCACACGACATAAAGACCACTACTAGAGGGATCGTCAGATGCAGTTTTCAAATCTGACGCACCCACACACACACATGCAAAGAATATAACACATACCCAACATTCTCCCACTTGTTGTTTTCTTTGCATCCAGGGGTCCACAAGATTATATATAGTCAACAATCTAGGGAAGCAATGCCCATTGTTACTCTACATCAGGATAATTTTTCTATGTTCACAGTCTTTGTTAATGAATCTGCAACATTCTTCAAAGTGTCAACCTTTTCCAGTAACACCTTCTTTTCCTCAACCATGTCTCTCACAAAGTGATACTGAACAT
>SNQJ01S0014472.1:11818-31854 GCA_010110895.2 Picea sitchensis | reverse complement strand
ACAACCAGATTATCCCAAGAGTCTGGCAAAGAACATAACAAAGTAATACACTTATCTTCTTCTACAATCGTAATATTAACAGAGACAAGTTGACTTACCAGAGTATTAAAGGCATTTAGATGTTCTGTCATAGAATCTTCATCTTCCATCCTAAGATGATACAGCTTCTTTCGAAGAAACAGCTTGTTTACCAGGGACTTTGATTTATACAAATTCCCCAACTTATCCCATAGTTTCTTGGCTGTAGATTCTCCCGGACATTCAACAACACCGAATCTGTCAAGCATAGTCGAATAGTACTCCTTGCTCTTATGTCCAACTTCTCCAAATCTTCCTTCAACATACCAATAGGTGGTGTACTAGTAGGTTGTGTACTAGTAGCCTGTGTGCTAGTAGATGGTGTACCAGTAGGATGGGTACCAGGATCCACAATGATCCATTGTTCTTTTTCTACAAGAAGGTCCTCCATCTTGAGCTTCCATAGCTCAAAGTTTTTATTGTTGAACTTCTCTATCTCGATTCTAGAAGATCTCGCCATTCCTCTTTCTACACTCGAATAACCATTGCAATAGCTCCCACTAAACCCAGGTTTCTCACAAACCCAAGATAAACTTGATCTATCAAGACCCAGCCAAACCCTCAGCAACAAAGGCGTCCCTCTGAAGCCAAAAACAAGAGCTTTGATGCCACATCTAAGTT
Source organism: Picea sitchensis (assembly GCA_010110895.2). Taxonomy (NCBI): domain Eukaryota; kingdom Viridiplantae; phylum Streptophyta; class Pinopsida; order Pinales; family Pinaceae; genus Picea; species Picea sitchensis. The sequence continues at coordinate 31,155 of SNQJ01S0014472.1, read as the reverse complement.
TTAAAATTGCAAAGTAAAGCAATGCATATAGATTCTTAATAAAAATGGAAATTAATCAATGGCTCATTCTCATAGTACACAGAGATTTATACTAGAAACCCTCAACCGGGGAAAACCTTTCTTACATTCATTATATCGAATTTCACCATTCACCTTACAATATATAAAATGTTTTTAGGTATTCTATAAATACCAAAACCCTAATCCCTTAATCCGGGATCAATTTAGAAAACCGCTAAAAATAGCAAAAAACCGTCGAAAAAAATTTTTGGGGCGTTGCCCCGAACGCTGCGCATAACCAGGGGGGGCATACCTGGCCCCCCCTGGCACCCCCCTAGGAAAGTGCCCAACGCACATGACACAAAGAGCACTACTATGAGGGATCATCAAATGTAGTTGTTGAATCTGACGCGCCCACACACACACATGCAAAGAATATAACACATACCCAACAACTTCAACATCGAATGTGTCTTGGATGAAGAAACACAAGTGAATATTATGACAGAAGAAACTTGGGAAACTTTTGGAAAGTCTACTGTGGTACCTTCATTGGGAAGGATAGACTTGTTTAAGGGAAAGATGATAACCTTGTGTGGAAGAGTTACTACTATACCTATTATTGTTCAAGGAATATCGACTGTGTTGGACACACCGACTACACTGAGAGGGGGGGGTGAACAGTGTAGGGCTCTTTTTCCCAAAACTTCCCTTTCACAAAACTCATTAGTTAGAAATCACAATTTACTCATTACTTATTGTTTTCATTTATAATCAGTTACATGTGAACATATATTAGCAACATATATCAGCAATATGTCATCAACAAATCATCACCACAAGGAACACAAGATGTATGTACAATTTTATTTTTATTATGGACTACAATCCTTCGGTTTTTCAACAACAACTGAATAGAGTACAAATCTACAAGAGCACCATATCTATAATACAAGACTCATCTTAAACCCTCAGCACCAACTGATATGAGGCAACAATCCACAACAAATATCAATCTTTCAACAAGTACGCGACATGTCGGTAGTGAAGCACGCATATGTATGTGCCCTACCAGTAGTACAACTCGTGTATGTACGTGGCATGTCTGTAGTACTATAGCCTGTGTATCACTTCTGAGCTCTTAGGGTTTTCTCTTCGAGATAAACTCAAATCCTCTGCAACCTTCAATCACATTCTCTTTTGTATTTCACTGCCCAATCTAATCCATAACCAGTTACAACACATCCAATCTCTCCAACAACTAACTCATTCTCCCCAACCATACAATATGAATGTTACTCATCAAATATAAGAAACTAGTATACTATAGCTATCGTATCAGTACTGAATCATAAGAGTGTTGATCACTCCATCAACCAACACAAACCACATCACATCAGCCATACCAAGAATTCCTTAAGCATTCACAACACAACAAGCAACAATATCCATCAAGACAACTATGTAACCATACCAGAGTTTCTATGGCAGATTTGAGCCTATAGAATGCAGATCTAGAACCTACTTCAGTCTTCAAGAGCTTGTCATCATCTCAACCATAAGTCTTCTAAACTTCATCCACTGTATGTGCCCTATCCTCATTCAGCCTACGTATGTACGCGCCCTAGCTTATCGTAGCCCACCTATACCTCATAAACTAGGGTTTCTGAACTTCTGAGACTTTTTCCATCATTATCTCAGACTTGTTGAAACTTTGATGCATCCCTAAGATCCTCCAGATCTCCTCTCTCTCAAGATAGATCTTCAATACATGCTCAAGAGATACATAAGAGATCCACACAAGATGCTCACAAAAGATGCACTTACACAAGAGACCCTTGCCTCTTATTTATACTCTTCAAGTAGCTTCCTTAGAAGCATTGTCTAGGTCACTTAACCCACTTCTAGGTCACTTAACCCATTTCTAGGGTACTTAACCATTTCTAGGTTACTTAACCCATTTTTAGGTCACATAACATATTTTCCTCATTTTAGGGTTAACAACTTTCCATAAATAGAAAGTTCTCCATTTATTTATCATTTAAATATTCCTCCTTGACTTTGCCACTTTTATTTACCATTTAAATGACAATTTCTTCTTTGCAATCTCTTTGACTTGTTTGACCTTTTGGGGCTTCAATCCTACATATGAGGGTCCTCCAACTTCGTAAGGCCATAACTCTCAAACCATGAGGAGTTATGTGGCATTCCACATACCACCAGAAATGGCATGACAAGCACTATCCATCTAGGATAGTTTCACTAACAACTTCATTGATCTTCATCTCATTATTCCACATATAAGCATAGGTTCTCCAACCATACTTCAAGGACAAATCAACCGAAAAGTGTCTTCCCGTGAGGGCTTTCACCATAAGGGGACCACTTTGGAGTTCATCCATTTATACGCCTTATCAACCATTATAAGACAATAATGATTCATCTTTACATCATATACCAATCGATCCATCTTCACCATCATGTATCAATGACAACTCATTGATCCATCTTCATCAATATACTATGATAAGACATGTATACATCAAACCTTTGACCTTTGACATCATTCAAACATCCTTTCGCATCAAAAAATTCCTTGACATCAATCAATCAATCATCCTTTGGCATCAATCAAACCAATCATCCTTTGGCATCAATCAATCACTTGACATCAATCCTTTGACATCAATTAATTAAACCTTTGGCATCAATGACAACATGATTCAACAATCTCCCCCTTTGGCATTGATGGAAATACTAACATTGATGTCAACACCAATCATTGATGGCAACATGTAGACAATGCATGCTCTACATCAATAATCATCAATCACATCCATGTGACTATCTCTCCACATCAATAATCATCAATCACATCAATGTGACTATCTCTCCCCATTTGACATCAATGGAAAAGGGTCATTCTCCTCTTGGGACTGCTCCCCCTTTGACTATCTCTCCCTTTGTCTGAGTTCCTTTGATCTTCCTCTAAATAATATCTCCCCTTTTCAACAAAGGATCTCACTCTGATGTAATTTTGAAGATACATTGCTCATGCTCCCCCTGTGACCATCACTCCCCCTGGAATTATGCATCTGTGCTCTTCCTTCAAATATAGGGCTATTTTACCAAGTATGCATCTGATAAATATCTCTTCTTAGAATCATGGAAAGAAGAATGACTCCCCCTATGGGTATGTCTCCCCCTATCTTCTCGACAATATGAACAACTTTCTACCACATGATGATCCTTGGACCTCTCCATGCATCAAACTCATGCCATACCAAACATCATGAAGCAAAAGATATGTTAATGAATGAACAATACATCATGTACTAAAACATGTGCCAATAGTATACCAATCATATGCCTTCATCAACATGCCAACCATGTGTATCTACCAACATGCTAACCATGTGCATCTACCAATATGCCAAACAAGTGTCATATCACTCATGATATGTCTCCACCATGAACCAAATGCCATAGTCATGTATCTCAATCAATCAAGTGCCTCAACTATATCATCCCATATGTCATATACCAAAGTATATGCTAATCAAGACATACCAATGGTGTACTTTTAGCCAAGTACTATCATTCAAACATATAACATCTATGAGTGTACCAAACATCAGCATGTATCACCACTTTTACCAAGAAAGTACATCAACCATGCACCAATACCACAACAAAATGAATCATCATCCATGTATGCCAAAACCATCACAAAACATGTGCCAATCAAACTGCTATTAGGTGCATCTACCAATGTACTAGAAGTGTACCAATCAACTATAGATCAAGCTCATCAGTGATGTACAACATGATCACCTCATCAACTCACCAACTACATGTTCCAAGATGTAGTCGAACCAAATGCCAAATGCATGCATCAAGATATATCATATAACCAAGGTATCATAACTTCACTGTCATAACCAACATTGGTCTTCAACAGAAAATGCCTCAATCCATACTCATGGGTTAGTGCCACCCATCCAAGATAGCCTTTCATTTTATATCATCACATTACATAATCCAATATGTAAACATGAAAACCTGCAGCAAACAATGTCAGAACTTGCAACAACCTATGTCAAACCCTGCACCACAAAGTTATACCATCACATCAAGCTGCAACCCATTTGCATAGCCTTTTTCCCTAGGCTTTACGACATATACGTGGCCTGCTGCACAAACAGCTTGTGTATGTATGCAACCTACTCAAGGTCAGCCTGCGTATGTATGCGACTATTACCACTATCACCTGCGTATGCTTCAGTAGATGACACACTTGAGCCTCCCTTAAGGCTTCCATTTTTCTTTGGTTGTTCAATCTTATTCACCCACTTCTGAAGGTGTCCCTGCTTCTTAGAACTTGAGCTCTGAGCTTCTATATTTTCAAATATGTCTCCCTTCATTACTTCATTCCTTATTTTAGTCATGCTATATGAAGTCCTCATCATGGACTTTCTTCTTGTGTTCCAAAAATCCTGGGATTTGTGGCCAAATCCACTACAGTTGTAGCATCTCATGCTATGACAATGAACAACAATGTGTCCCACTTGATCACATCTCCAACACCTTATGGTGTTATGAAATATTCCATTATTTATCTTTGCATAAGATCTGCATTCCAAAGCTTTGTGATCATATTCATTACATGAATAACATTGACCATGAAAAATATTTTCATACCTTTGCTTTAGTGTCCATCTTCTTTGAGGAGTAAAGATGGCTTCTTGATGTCTTCCTTGCTTTGTTATTTTGAAATTTTCCTTTCCTTGTGTAGATGGTTGAACTGCAGCATTATCTTCATCTTCTTAGAGTGAGGGACTTACCTCATGCTTCTTTGAGGTGCTTGCTTCAGCATGTGTAGCTTCTCTCTTGTATCCAAGACCTGATTTATCATTTGGTGATCTTTGACTTTCCAATATCTCATTCAAGATATGTGATCTATTCAAGAATTTGTTTGACTTCTCTACTTTCTTTCCAATATCAACAACTTCAACTTCTAGCTTATTACATGACTCTTCCTTTTCATTTATTTGATTCCTAAATAGTTCCTCTACCCTTTTGGCTTCTTCAATTTAGGTCTTAAGATGGACAATAATTACAAGACTCTTGCTAATCTCATCATCTACCTCCTTATCTTCTTTTTCATTCTTTAGTCTTGTGATCTCTTCTTCCTTTTCATCTAATTGATTCTTATTACTCTCTTTTTGTTCCTTGAGCATTTCCTTCAACTTCAAGATGTGTTTTTGACTCTTCTTAAGAAACATTTTAGTGTTATCTAAAAGATAGCTACAGTCTATATAATAGTGGTCATTGCTATATTCATATAGACCTCTTTCAACTTTCTCTTTAAGCTCTGATAGTTTTTCTTATACTTCTTCCATAGGATAACAATCAATTGATTCCATACAAACTATTTCTAGATTTTCTTCTTCACTTGTAGAGAAAAATTCAACATCATCACATTTTGAAGTATTGCAATCAAGGGTTTGTGTAGATTTTTTACCTTCATTTGAAATGTCATCAAGATCTTCCCTTTTTCAACATCATCACATGATTCTTTGCCTTCATTTGAAATGTCTTCAAGATCTTCCTTTTTACCAACATCATATTTAGAAATAATGCAACCAAGAGTTTTTGGAGATTCTTTACCTTCATTTGTCTTGATGGAGTTGTCTTCAATATCTTCCTTCTTGCTTTGGTATGTCTCTTCTAGCTTTAGCCATAGATCCTTGGCAGAAGTGCATTGTCCCATGCTCTCTTTGATAGGGCTTGAGAGTTCACTAAGAATGGTCTTGAGAGCTAATGCATCATTCTTCTTTCCTTCCCTTTGAGCTACAAACTTTGACTTGTTCTTCAAGGAAACTGATCCACCAATGGTTGCCTTCCAAATACCCGCTCCCATCTCTTTCAAATGCACTCTCATTTCTATTCTCCAAGTAGAATAGTTTTCCTCATCAAGGATTGGAACTTCATCATCCATTTGTGTGTCTATGGATCTCCTCCAAGATTGTTAAGGCTTATAGTGAAGGCCCACTCTGATGCTAATTGTTGGACACACCGACTACACTGAGAGGGGGGGTGAACAATGTAGGGATCTTTTTAACAAAACTTCCCTTTCACAAAACTCATTAGTTAGAAATCACAATTTACTCATTACTTATTGTTGTCATTTATAATCAATTACATGTGAACATATATTAGCAACATATATCAGCAATATGTCATCAACAAATCATCACCACAAGGAACACAATATGTATGTACAATTTTCTTTTTATTACAGACTACAATCCTTGGGATTTTTAGCAACAACTGAAAAGAGTACAACTCTATAAGAGCACAAACTCTATAATGAAAAACTCAGCTTACACCCTCAGCACCAAATGAGATGAGGCAACAATCCTCAACAGATATCAATCTGTCAACAGGTACACAACCTGTCGATAGTGCAGCACGCATATGTACGCGCCCTACCAGTAGTACAACTTGTGTATGTATGTGGCTTGTCTGTAATACAGCCTGTGTATCACTTATGAGCTCTTAGGTTTTTCTCTTCAAGTTGAACTCCGATCCTCTATAACCTTCAATCACATTCTCTTATGTCTTTCATTGTCCAATCTGATCCATAATCAGTTACAACACATCCAAGCTCTCCAACAACTAACTCATTCTCCCCAACCATACAATATGAATTCTACTCATCAAATATAAGCAACCAATATACTATAGCTATCATATCAGTATTGAATCATAAGAGTGTTGCTCACTCCATCAACCAACACAAATCACATCAGAATAGCCATACCAAGAATGCCTTAAGAATTCACTACACAACAAGCAAGAATATCCATCAAGACAACTATGTAACCATACCAAAGTTTCTATGGCAGATCTAAGCCCATAGAATTCTGATTTGGAACCTTCTTCGGTGTTCAAGAGCATGTCATCAACTCAACCACATGTTGGCACAGGGGCAGACCAAGGGATCAAATGCTACAACAGTGCACCAACAAAACCCTAACTACCATCCCTTTCAGCAACACCTGCGAAGAAGATGAAGTCTCACCCGAGGTAGAGACAGGGGTGGTTGCAAGACTCAGGTGTCTGCAACCTTAGCTGGGGCACAGATCTTTGATTATGATACTTAGCAGAGCACTCAGCAGTAAACCTTCATCAATATCTAACCAATATCTACTTCGCAGACAAAACAGAGCATCATAGCATTCACCCAGGTCTAATAAGCACTTAGCATAAGAAATAGATAAGATCTCATAGATTCAAGCACTAAGCAAGTTCACAAATGTTAGATCTAGCATCCAGATTCATCATAAGCATGAAGCATAAACAGATCTATCTATCTAACTCAAAGCACTTAGCAATACAAAACATAAACACTTCAAAACATCGCATAGAGAAGAATAACACAGTATTTATGTGGTTCACCCCCACCCTGGGGCTACATCCACCAAATCTTCTTCTTTATTAGCTTCTCAATGGGTTACATGCACAAAACCAAAAAAACCCTACTTTGCTAAGGACAAGAGATATGTGCATCTCTCTAGATCCTCCTTCCCTGCGTTACAACATAAATCCCTTCACGGTCTGTTACAACCAATTGCACTTAGCTCTGCAAGTCTCTCACAATATGCACAAAGCATCTACAAGCCTTACTTGAACTTAGCACAACATCACCTATATGCACTTCTTCTCTATTAGCACTTAGATTCTCTTCTATCTACTACTATTCTTACATTTCCTAGACATCTATATATACATTACAAAATAGGCCCATGGTCGACATCCCATACCCATTACATTATCCCAAATTCAAAAAAGGGTCCAAAACAGGGTTGAGATCCCGTGATCTCACTCTGACTTGCGCTCCTTCTTCGACAGGCTGTCGAAGTCCCAAAATTAGGCAATCTTGACCAAGGATCTCCCAAAACTTGCTCAAGGGCCAACAGGCCCCCAACACTCACATGTGACTCGTGCCGAGTCACTTTAGTCTGACTAGCTCTGCTTCGAATGCCTCGAGCTTGGCTTGAGATGCCTCAACTTGCTAATGTGCGACGGCCTCCTGTGTTGCAAGCTCTTGGATGAATGCATCATTGATAGGCCCTTCTAGACATTGTTCAGTTGTAGTGGAAACCTGCTCTAGCTCTTCTCCTTTGCCTTCTACTTATGTAAACAATTGATAGGCCTTATCATGCATGGGTTGGAGCCTCTGAGTTACCTCCATAACTCTGCTTTGGATAGAGTGTATTTGTCATTGGGCGGTCCGCTGCTCTTGGGATCTCTTCATCCTTTCCATAGCTAACAGGGGCTTCAGCTGTGCCTGTATCTTTTCGGCTTGATACTTCACCTCTTGAAGCTACGACTCCAATGCTTTCAATTTTGGATTCTCCATGAGTTGCCCGTAGGTCTGGGCATTGCGATTGGTAAGTTGCTTTCCTTCCATGGTAAGAGCCTTGAGCCTTTCAACTGCGCTCCTAGCGGTTGCTTCCCTTTGGTTTCTTACATCTTGTGGGGTCTCGGGTACTACGTGTAGTTCCAAGTATGCGATGTGTTGTTGTAGCTATTGGATGACTTCTTCAAGTTGTGCTACTTGTTGTGGGACTTGATCTTCGGCCTCTACTTCTACAACTGTCACAGAGCGAATTGCTCTGTTGACCATTTTCTTTACTTCAAGTTGGTCCACGAGCAATTGTTCCTTTTCTTGTTGTAGCTGTGTTTTTTCTTCATCAAACTTCGCTTGGAGAGAAATATTTTCCCATTATGAAACACTGTGTTGCTCTACAAGACCTCCCTGTAATTGTGCCAAAGCCTGGGTGGCTTGAGTTGTTTCTTCCTGTGCTCGTCGAAGGCGATCTTCGACTGTATCAGCAAGGCGGTGGAGTTGAGTTGGCTCATCTCCCAAGTATGGCTCTCTCGATGCAATGGAGACTACGCGGCTGGACTGTAAGGCCTCTTGTACTCCTCGGATTTCAGTCTCAATCCAATCATACATCTCTTCTTGCTTTGTTGCTTATTTCTCGGCTATTTCCATTAAAGCATCATTCAGGGCTGCTATGAGAAAGTCGAAGTCATCTGGGGTGAGGATGGTCTGCATCTTGGTCATGGTGGCCTTTGCTTTCTTTCAGGAAGAAAGTTTTGGAGGTGAACCTTTCCTCTTCTTCAGGGGATCAACCTCATCTCCTTGCTTATGCTTGAATTCTTTGTCACTTAACTCTTCGCCATCACCTCCTTGCTCTAGTGAGATGGAAGCAGTCTTCACGGATGCACTGTCTAAATCCTGAACCTCTTCAGTTTTCTTTGTCTTGCTGAGTTAAGGTGTATCCTAAGTTGTTTTTAGGTTGTCTATGTCGGATATCTCTGCAGGGTCTACTGGAATAAGTAGGTTTGCCGACCAGTCCTTAGTGATCTCCTCCAAGTCCTCCTCTTTCATCTTATAGTAGGATTGGATTTGTTGCTTGTGTTCAATAGCGCGCGTTGTGATGTAAATAAAATGTCGGTCTGCGTTGAACTTCTTCAAGGGCTTGAACCGATGTAGAGTATTCAGAGTGATGTGAGGCTCGAACTAGATGGTTGTCTTTAGCTGGTTGTAATAGGTATGAAAAACAGCATTGGACTGCCATTGTTTATTCATATCACTTGAGTACCACGGTGTACTGAACTTCGTGGCCAATGGTTCGAAAGGCTCGATGTCCGGGAAGGTCACACCTTCTGGCATCTCCCAAGCAATAAAAGTGATCAGGATCAATAACTAGCTGAAATGAAATGTGTACCCTTGATCTTGGGATTCTCTGCAATAGAGTTCTAATTGGTTCACCAGGTACTTCACCCATTTCATTTGTAGGCCCTCCGCTCACTTTCCTGCGAGGTCGACTACAAAACCAGTGACTTGGGTGGGTTGGTTCTTGCGTACTAGCTTCCCTACAATCAATTGATAGGCGAGGTGCACTACGCCACTCTGGATAGAGGTTACCTTGTAGCCTCATGTTCCTTTCTCGACATCACCATAAGTATCTTTGATTTTCTGTGCCAGAGTGCGATCCATGGCTTTTCTAGGGTAAAAGTGTTGAGGATCAAATCCTTGCATACTGAGGCCCATGATCTGATTTATCAGCATCAGATCAGTTGTTATATGGTGGTTTAGCCACAAATAACCTCCATGGTAACAAGATAGTAGTAGTTTGACACATGCATTCACCTCCTGGTGTCATTTGAAGTGAGGAATCTTCATGACATTAAGCAGGGTGGACTATGAGAGGTCCATGGTCCACTGTTGAGGAATGATCTTCGAGTTTTTTCCTTTATTTATAGTCAGATACTTATGTGGGCGAGCATCTTATAGACCTTATGGTCGCTGAGGTTGAAATCGCTAAATTTCAATGCTGCAATCTTATCTTGGTCTACTCGAACTGTGTGTATCCCCTTCGGGTGGTATGTAGTGACCAAGGCATACTCAAAATATCTAGGTACATTGTCTCTATTTACTGCGCCGCTTAGAGGTGGTATATAGGCGGGTAGTATGGTCAGTATGAGCTTTGCATTCGCTAAGTCATCCCTGTGCTTGGTTCTCTTTTCATCGGCTAGCCGGGATGGTCCGACTCTACGAGCAGTCGATGGAGAGGCTTGGAGTCCTCTCATCGTTGATGCATGTATGCTTGTAGACATCGACATGACTCTTTCAGTCATGAGTTCGATCAAAACTTCTTCAACAAATTTCTCTGCAATGCTCAACTCGGCCGACATACACTCTCGGGGTTAACAATCTCGAGTTTGGGGGGTAACTCGGACACAGTAATGAGATAGAGAGAAGAGTGTGATTATCACTGTATAAACTCAATGTAGTCTTTCGGGCTCAAAGTCTCAATTGGAAAAAGTGTTCTCGGTGCATGGTGTGATGGGATAAATAGGTAACTCGGCAATGGTTCGCTTGCAACGGGTATGAAGCCTTCATTAACTCTGTTCTCTCCATTATGGCGCAGTCCCAATGGTCTGATGGTGAACTAGTTGTCCATAAATGTCTTTCTTATCCATTCAGAGCATCGATGGAACGGCTATAATGTCCCCAATGGATATATTGCTTCGCCACGGTGAAGTGCCATGTGTCGTTGTTCTGATATCCCGGCGAAGCTCAGATTTTGCAAAACTTCCATCTGTGAAGTTCCCTCTGGAATCTTCTGCAACTTTTCGATCTTATCTCTCTTCTTACTTAGATTTATATCCTTCTTCTCGATGATCTTTGCCTTGGTATGCCTTTTTCCATTCTGATTTTTATCTACTTTTGACATAGTCACTTCACGTTGTCGAGATTATTTCCTAGAATTCAAGGGTAATACTTCTTCTTTATCTGGGGTAGGTACTTCAGTCTTTTGTGGATCCTCTAATGTTCTTGCAGCTTGGACATCTGGGTCTCTGGTGTTAAATAGCTTCGATCTGTTCTCATGTTCTTCAATCAAGTGTGTGATCCTTCTAGTAATGAATTCTTTTAACTCTTGTTTCTTCTGCTCCAAAACTTCTTCTTTTTCTTTTCTTCTATTATGATCTCTTTCAATCCAAGGTTTTCCTAGTAACATGGTAAATCGGGTGATGTCCTCAGTAAATTTAATAATCTTGAAATTTTCTTCTGTCGATGTTCCATTGGCATTCATAGTTATCTGAGTGAGCCTCCCACACAGTTTTATCAGCTTTCCTTTAAATAACCCTATTCCTCCTAGGGAAGGAGTCATAGCAGGCTTCCCTAAGAGTTTCCAAGTTCTTTCTGTCATGATATTCACATGTTTTTCTTCATCTAGGACACAATCAATGTCGAAGTCTCATATTCTTGCTTCAAGGAATTATTTTTCTTTAAAAATATATGATAAACTGACATGTTGGTGATCATTCAGGGTTTCTTTCATGTGTAGCAATACTTTTTCTTATTCTTTCTGCGGTTCTGCCATAATATTAGTTTCTGGATCTACCCTAGGGTTCTCTTGTCTCATGTTCATTTCTTCAAGTTTAGCAATCATTCTAGGACAATCCAATACTTCATGGTCCATAGCTTTACAACAAAGACAACTAGGTCTTCTCCCAAGGCATTCCTTAGCAATATGTCCCGGTCTTCTGCAACTATAATAGAGGGTTAATCCTCTCTTTATTTTAAATTATCCCCAACCTTTCTTGTACTTCACACTAGGATCATGGTAGCTAACTTGCAAACAATTCTTCCTAGAATCCTGCATCCACTTATTACTCCAATTATCCTTTCTATGCATAGGTATAACATATTTTTCACTATTCTTATCAGATCTACTCATATCAAATCTTCTTTCATCTATTAATACCCTATTTTTCAAGCTAGCACAGAATCTATCAAACATACCTAGATCCATGCTTTAGAAACAAAAAATTTCACTATTCTTACTTCTACAGAGAACAAAACTTTCAGATCTAGAACTTTTCACTATTCTTACCTTTATCGGAGCATAGAGATTATAGATCTTACCTCTTTTAATAAAAATTTCTCACTTTTACCTTTCTTAGGGCACAAATCTTCCGGATCTTACCTCTTTTCTTCAGATCGGACTTCTTTCTTTAGCACAGAACTTCACAAAATCAAGTAGAGTGTTGCACACTAGGGCAACAAATCTACGCATAGAGATTCACAATTTCAGGTTGGATCTTAGCACAAAGCTTCTTCTTCCTCAGTTCCCAGCAATCATAGTTTCAGTCCCAGCAATGGACCCATTTTTTGGCACAGGGGCAGACCCGTGGTTCAAATGCTACAACAACACACCAACAAAACCCTAACTACCAGCCTTTTTGGAAACACCTGTGAAGCATATGAATTCTCATCGGAGGTAGAGGTAGGGGTGGTTGCAGGACTTAGGTGTCTACAACCTTAGCTGGGACACGGATCTGTGATTATGATACTTAACAGAGAACTCAACAGTAAACCTTCATCAATATCTAACCAATATCTACTTCGCAGACAAAACAGAGCATCGCAGCATTCACCTGGTTGTAATAAGCACTTAGCATAAGAAATAGATCATATCTCATAGATTCAAGCACTAAGAAAGTTCACAGATGTTAGATCTAGCATCCAGATTCATCATAAGAACGAAGCATAAAAAGATCTATCTATCTAACTCAAAGCACTTAGCAATAGAAAACATAAACACTTCAGAACATCGTACAGAGTAGAATAACATAGTATTTATGTGGTTCACCCCCACCCTGGGGCTACGTCCACCAACTCTTCTTCTTTATTAGCTTCTCAATGGGTTACATGCACAGAACCACAAAAACCCTACTTCGCTAAGGACAGGAGATCTATGCAACTCGCTAGATCCTCCTTCCCTGTGTTAAATCACAAAGCCCTTCATGGTCTATTACAACCACTTACACTTAGCTCTGTAAGTCTCTCACAGTATGCACAAAGCATCTACAAGTCTTACTTGCACTTAGCACAACATCACCTAGATGCACTTCTTCTCTATTAGCACTTAGCTCCTCTTCTATCCACTACTATTCTTACATTGTCTAGACATCTATATATACATTACAAAATAGGCCCATGGCCCACATCCCATACCTGTTACATTATCCCAAACCCCAAAAGGGTCCAAAATAGGGCTGAGATCCCATGATCTCGCTTCAACTTGAGCTCCTTCTTCGACAGGCTGTCGAAGTCCAAAAATCGGTCAATCTTGACCAAGGATCTCCCAAAACTTGGTCAAGGGCCAACACCACAATTCTTCTAGACTTCATCCACTATATGCGCCATGTCCTCATTCATCCCACGTATGTACACACCCTGTCTTAATGCAGCCCACGTATACCTCACAAACTAGGGTTTTTGAACTTCTGAGACTTTTGTCGTCATGATCTCAGAATTGCTGAAACTTTGATGCATCCATGAGATCCTCCAGATCTCCTCTCTCTCAAAATATATCTTCAATACATGCTCAAGATATACATAAGAGATCCACACAAGATGCTCACAAAAGATGCACTTACACAAGAGACCCTTGCCTCTTATTTATACTCTACAAGTAGCTTCCTTAGAAGTATCTTCTAGGTCACTTAAGCCACTTCTAGGTCACTTAACCCATTTATAGGTTACTTAACCCATTTATAGGTTACTTAACCCATTTCTATGTCACTTAACCTATTTTCCTCATTTTAGGGTTAACCACTTTCCATAAATAGAAATTTCCCCATTTCTTTATCATTTAAATATTCCTCCTTGACTTTGTCACTCTTCTTTACCATTTAAATGATAATTTCTTCTTTGCAAGCTCTTTGACTTCTTTGACCTTTTGGGGCTTCAAGCCTACATATGAGGGTCCTCCAACTTCGTAAGGCCATAACTCTAAAACCAAGAAGAGTTATGTGACATTCCACATACCACCGGAAATGGCATGACAAGAACTATCCATCTAGGATAGTTTCACTAAAAACTTCACTGATCTTCATCTCATTATTCCACATATAAGCATGGGTTCTCCAACCATACTTCAAGGACAACTCAACCGCAAAGTGTCTTCCCGTGAGAGCATTCACCATAAGGGGGGCACTTTGGAGTTCATCCATTTGTACACCTTATCAACCATGATAAGACAATAATGATTCATCTTTGCATCATATACCAATTGATCCATCTTCATCATCATGTATCAATGACAACTCATTGATCCATCTATGCATCATGTATTAATGACAACTCATTGATCCATCTTCATCAATATACTATGATAAGACAAGTATACATAATACCTTTGACCTTTGACATCATTCAATCATCAACCAATTCCTTGACATCAATCAATCAATATTCCTTTGGCATCAATCAATCACTTGACATCAATTAATTAAACCTTTGACATCAGTGACAACATGATTCCACAGACTAAAGAGGAATTTGAAGTCATTAAGTTTGTTGGGGAAAGTTCCCCTTTCCCACTTTTGTTAGGTAAGACTTGGATTGAGAAGAATTAGATCAGAAGGAAAGCAGAGGAAGACGCTATAGAAAAGAAAAAGCAAGAACTAAGGGATTTCATAGCTAGGAAAATAGACCGACTAATAGAAGAACGGGAGGATAAGTCGAAGCAACAGAGCAAAGTAAAAACGCATGAAGGACAGAAGGCAAGAGAATTAGATGTCAAGGTTGAATGAATGCAAGAAGGCTTGAAAGGCCTATCTATTCAAGAAATAAGTATGTCCACTCTGGAAGTGTTAAGAAAAGGGATATTAACTTCAGACCCTCTGAGGGAACCTCAACAGTGTGAAGCCACTACGTTAGGGGAAGATAAGAATAAAAATGGAAAGAGAATTCCAGAAATAGTTAAAGAGACTCAGATAACAGGAAAGAAGGCAAGGAATCTCAATAAAAATAAGGCTAAGTTGGAAAAGCTACAAGAAGTTACAAAAATCAGATGGCAAACTTCGCAGACTGGAACCTCGCAGGAGGTAAGTTCACAGAACTTGAACCTCGCTAGAACAGTAAGACCACGCAGAATGGTACTTCACCTTGGCGAAGTTAGATGACCATTGGAGGCACCCCGACCATTAGAATGATGCTCTGGAACGGTTAGAAAATGCATTTATGGGCTAATGGACTGCTTTTGGGTGTTGAGAATGTGCCATAATGGACAGATTTACATTGATGGAAGCATTTCATGGCTGTTGGAAGATCCGTCACGATGTCCAGCTTATTTAACTCATTGGTCGTTGTGTTGGGACCACTTTTTTCTACCCATGATTGACTGAGCTAAGCAAAGAATTGTCCAAGTGTCGAGTTGTGTTAACTAAAACTAGACCCCGCCTGTCTGTTTGTTAAAATATACAAAGTTGGGCAAACCTAGTGAATTGGAGAAGTCTGTCGAGGAAGTCCTTAAGAAGCCAACAGACCAATATCTGAAGGTATTCAGGTGTCGTCGACTAGGGGACTGCAGGATTCCCCCCCCCCGACTGAACGTAGTTCCAACCATGTTAATCCCGTAACTAAGCAGCGAAGTAAGCACTGCGGTGATCTAGCTAATGCGAAGCATATCCTGTCAATCCTACCTGAGCATATTCCACATTTGGTTGGCATTGTTAACCATGAAAAAATCCCTCATGACTTTGAGTACTCTATTTTTATGGCATACATTCTGAAAGGAGTTCGCATAGTTAGGAGTTAGTTAGGACAGATCTCGTTGTTGAAGAACAACGACTTCAACTTAGTAGACCGAAAGAACTATGCCATGTTGGCACCCCACCACTATCTCACAAAGACAACTGGAAAGAAACCTTACCTCATCTCATAGCCTTGGATTAAGGGGTTGGCACAATCCACCGTGTTGAATGTGATGAAGATCCTGCATTTTGGTCTCCACCAAGAGCTTAACGCTTGCGTTAAACTTCTGTTGTCGTGCTATCATGGCGAATACTTATGTCTTGACAGGAGGATTACTGTAGATCTGGTGTTGATCCATCGGATCATAGGCTTAAGTGTGAAGGGTCCTAACCCTCAGCAGTTTTATCTAGGGAAGGCCTAAGCCTGATCTTTGGTGCAGCACATCAAAGAAGATTAGAGAGAGGTAGAGATATGAAAGTGAGGTTATAAGGTAGCCTCTATATAGGATGGTGTAGTGCACCTCACTTTCCAACTCCTAGCTATAAAGATAATAAGGAAGAACCACCCCACACAGGTCACCAGGTTCATGGTGGACCTCGCAGGAAAGTGTGTGGAGCTCATGCAAATGAATTGGGCGAACTACCTCATAAATGAGCTAGAGAAGAATTGTCGCGAAGCCTAGGACTTGGGATATGAATTCCATTACATTTGTCTTATCATTTTGATCACATTTGTCGCTTGGAAAATACGTGAAGGAGCCACTTTTCCAGAGATCAAACTCTTAGAGCCGTTGCCCGCTCGGTTTTCCACCCTGTGATACACCAATGACATGAAAAAGCAATGGCAGTCCAATGTCATGTTTCATGGATATTACTAGTAGTTAAAGGTTGCCATCGAATCATTTCCATGCATGACACCGTGCACCCTACACCAGTATTAACCACTAGCAAAGTTCTGCATTGATCCTCATTTCATCTACATCACTGCACGCAGAGATGAGAACCAGGAAGAATTACAGTCATACTATAAGCTGACGAATGAAGATATGGAGCAGATTATAAAGGAGTGGCTAGAGGAATTTCTTGTACTTGTTGCCGATACAGAATTATCTGACACTGAAACCATAAGAATCCCCATAGTTACATGGGTTTATCATGTCGGACAGTCCAGTGGGACGAAGAAGAGGAAAAAGTAGGAGGATGTCTAGGATATAGAGAGTGATGAAGAGGACAATGTTTCTGAAGATAACGGGTCTGGCTCGCCAGGAGGAGAGAAGACAAAGAAGAAGGACAAGTAGGAGAAGATGAGGGAGAAGAAGAGAAAGGAGGAGGCGAAGCTACCACCCCTCCACCTAAGGACCCCCCCATTGGGATAATGACACCACAAAAGAGGAAGGTTTCTCCAAAGAAACCTTCAGCAAGGAAGAATACGCATGTTAATAAGCCCCATTTGGAAGCCACCCTCACGGATGATGACATCAGTCTGGTTCGCGAAGCTATGGAGGAAACCTCTGAAGTCATATTGCATAGGTATGGAGAGAAGCAAGAGGACTTATATAGAATAATTGAGAAGGAATTGAAGAAGTAAATAAAGTTGTTCATTTGGTCTGCGCAGTACCTACTGCACCGTCTACACCTTCCTCGTCACAGACTACAGAATTGGGGGATCAACTAGCCCAATTGAGAAGGCTTGTGGATGCAACAGAATCTCGATTCTAGAGAGATCAAGAAGAAAAGGAAAAGGCTACGGAATCCTTGAAAAGGGATAAGGACGAAGTCCTAGTGCAATTACGAGCAGCGCAGGACAGTGTGGCAGCCCAGGAAAGTGAGAAAGCAGAGCTTCAAACAAAGTTTCAGGAGGAAAAATCCCAACTACAAAGGGAAAAGGAGCAGTTGCTCACGGAGCGGGCTATGGTCAAAGAATTTGTAAGTAAAGCATGTCGATCTGTGCCAGGCTTGGCACCAGAGGAGAAAGAATCGGTCAAAGTTCAAGTAGTGAAGCTCATTGAGACCCTCCAACAACTACAAGCTAGGATAATAGAATTGGAGACCCAAATAGTACCGAGCACCCCACAGGAGGTGCATGAACAGAGGGAGGAATCCACCAAGAACACAGTAGTAAGAACAAGATCCCTCGCCTCAGAATGTAAACAACTAAGTGATAGAAGCAACCAAACATATGAATGCTTCACTGAGGATCCAGAGTTAAGGAAGTTGGAAGCGTAGTTACAGGAGGTGCAACAGCAAGCATTCTCGTTGTAGGCACAGATGAAGCTTCTCACCACATTCGAAAGAATAAAGAGATCCCAGGAGCAGCACGAAGTACAAAAACATATCACTTCCCTCCATGGTAAGATAATGGAAGTCACGCAGAACCTACAACCTATGCAAGACGAAGCTTGCAAGGTGTTCGAAGAGATTGATGGACAGGGATCACAACTAGATCAAGTGGTTCTAGCAATAGAATAGTGCCTGGAAGGGCCTATTACAGAGAAGATGATCCAGGAGCTCGTTGAGAAGGACGCTCAGACGAAGCAACAAGTCGAGGTAGCTCGAGTTAAGCTCGAGGCCTTCGAAGCAACATTGTTCAGACCTGAGTGACTCGGGACGAGTCATAGGTGAGTGTTGGGGGCCTGTTGGCCCTTGACCAAGATTTGAGGAAAATTTGGTCAGATTTGGCCCACTTTTGGACTTCGACATGTTGGTCGAAGAAGGAGTGCCCAAGCAAAGCTGAGATCACGTATCTCACCGATTTTGAGGGTTATGTGGACCCAGTAAAGGGTCCTCTAGGGTTTTTGTAACGAGTTTGTGGGATGTCATTCCATGGGGTTTTCCCATGATTAGGCCTTATTGTAAGTGTTTGTAAAATATAAATAAAGGAGAATGTATTGTAGAAGTAGAAAATCTAGTGAAGTGAATGTAGTTATGTGTTTATAGAGTGCTTTATGCAAAGGCATGTATGTGTGGGACTATGATTTTGTAGAAGGTGCAAATGTTGTGATTTGGCTATGTGCATTTTGTTGGACACACCTACCACACTTAGAGGGGGGGGTGAATGAGTGTGGGGATCTTTTTCCTAAAATTTGCCTCTTACACAAAACTCATTAGTTAGCATTCAACATTTACTCATTACTCATTGTTTTCATTAATAATCAGTTAGATGTGAATACATATCAGCAACATATATCAGCAATACATTCTCCTTT
>SNQJ01S0014472.1:0-11808 GCA_010110895.2 Picea sitchensis | reverse complement strand
TGCATTCTCATCAAGGACAATACATATTATATTACATCAATCATCAATCAATCAATCCTTTGACATCAATCAATCACTTGACATTGATCAATGACATCAATCAATCAAACCATTGGCATCAATGACAACATGATCCAACACATTTGACCTAGTTTTGGAAGGAGGATCTGGTGTGAAGCTCGACTATGTGGCTTAGTGCACATGAGTGAATGAATGTAATATTTTGACAAATAATAAAGAGGTGAAGCAGTTGGTGGACGTAGCCTCATCCTGAGGTGAACCATGTATATTTGGTGTCTTATGGTTTTCTTTGTGTTATGTTATTTCTTTCATAATTCTGCTTAGTGCTTTGATTGTGTTGTTTAATAGATAGATCTTATGTGGCTTAAGTAATTTACTTGTGTTAAGGGTAAATGAATGCTAGATCTAACCTATAATGCTAAGTGATAAGTTCTCAGGGTATATAATCATTCATTATTATTGTGTCTATCTATATTTGGTTATACTTTGTGATGTTAAGAAACTAATGCATGTCACCTTCTAAGCATTAACAGAATACTCTGCGAAGTGTTTTATCGCATATTTGTGCCCCAGCCTGGTTACAGACACCTGCGTCCTGTAACCCCCCCTACTTCTACCTTGGGCGAGACTTCTCCTACTTCACAGGTGTTTTCGAAAGGACCTGTAGTTGGGGTTTTGTTGGTGCGTTATTAAGCGTCGAACCCTGGGTTTACCCCTGTGCCAACAGAAACCCCCCAAGGGATGACATCCATAGCTTCTTGCATCCAATATTCAGTCCATTAGTTATCAGTAGCATCCTAGAGGCTAGGGCACTTCTTTTGGGATACTTTCCAGGTGATTATGACGAGTATATCCATCAGGGTCAGTTTTCTAGAGTTGTAGTAGTTGCCATGAGTTTTTGGAACTGCATATTTTTGTCGATCTATCCGTGCATGGACAGATCTGCCTTCATCATTTATCATGGGTATTTTATATTAGTTTCTTGTATTCTAGTGACGATCCATGTGATCTAGCTGATGATTTCACCTACTTTCAGCATGTTATTGTATTTCCTGCTATTTTCCCTCATAATACATATGAATGAGATGGTGTTTGTTCATTATTATTTATGCATCATATATTCTGCCTAAACATTAATTGAATGAAACACACATGCAAAAATCACCAAGCATGTTAAAACATTAACTCAAATGCATCTAGAAATCCCCAGAATATCAGATCAGATAGTGGATTTGACAGCTTAACAGTGTTTCCTAAACTAGTCAAGTTAGGAACATTACATCTTGAGGGTTTTGCTAGAGTAGAACATGATCCCTCATGCATGGAGAGGAGACGGATACGACATTGGAAGTTGGAGAAGCATCTGGATGCATGCAAATAAGGGTAGAGCAAGCCTCCACGGCGCCCTCGTAAAGATTGCTACCCTGACCACTTGTCGCCCGATCCAGGGATGTGAAGAGCATTGATATTATTATACTTCTAGTATAATAATGTGAAAATGTACTAATATTATTGCATTCTTATGATTTAATAAGTTACCTTGTAATAATTTGGAAAAAAACTATAAATAAATATTATTCTTGTTATCGTCCAAGGAGTTAGCTCAACTAGTTCTCACTAAGGTTGTTGGGTATTTGGCTAGTTCTTTGCTTGGAGATGCCTAGCTCAGATACCCATGGATTATGCACACCAATGTCGGCATATTTACCAGGGATACTAAAACCATGAATGTGGAAAAGCATCCCTTGGATTTCCCCACAAAGTTTGACTTGGAAAACAAATTATTCTCATCATTGTATCTTGAATATCATGATGTCATATGTAATAGGGTCATCACATTGCATCAATTTTATGAAACATAAAAACACACATTATTTAGGTGTTAAACAATAATAAACAACAACTCAAGTATTTAGAAGAAACAATGGTGAATGTGGCAAGTCTTATACTTTTAGGTGAGGTGAATAGGAGAATTCACAAGTTTAAGTTTCAATGAAGACATAATTATTTATGTGATCTTAAGCGCGAATAAATATTAACATGAATAAATGAGAATGAAACTGATCAATGTTTACAAGAGGTGGGATGCATCAATATTAACATGGTCAGATTCATTGTCGTCCTTTTCTTGTACATTGATGGTATTGCTCTCCTTTCAAAAACTATTGAAGACCTTCACAAGAAACTCAAAGTTCTTTGAAAATTGTGCAAAAGTATGAATTTGCCATTGATATGAATAAAACCAATATTATGATAATTAGATCTAAGAAAGGATTTTTTCCTTTGATCTTGTATGGTGGTAATCAAGAGGTGCAATCTTACCAGTAAGTTAGGTATCAATTTCAATTGTTATTTGAATCAGAACCATGTTACCGAGCTCTGGGATTGGGATATGAAAAACTTCATTTTTCACACTTGAATAATCTTGGTTATTCTTTACATGTGTGAATTTTTGGCTTACATTATCCTTTGTTGGACTTGGAATAAAATTAAGCAAATCTAAAAATGCTTCATAATCTATGGTTTTACTAGTGACAAACCACCATACAATTTCGAAAAGATTGGCTTTAATCAGAAGAAAACTCAAGGACATCTCCCATTAAAACGCATTAACAGACGGATATTATAGGATCTAATAATTTTTTTTGCGTCCATCTTGAATTGGAAAAAAGTGTTGGTTATTTTATTTTTTTAAGGCATCATCATAGTAACAATGAAATATTGTACTGCCACACTGCCATCCACAAACATGTCATCCACAAAGATCTTGACGCCATGTCCCTCTTTAATATTGTGCATATATTATGGGTTGTCATATTTGAGAATCAGCTTGCATATGGGAATGTTAACTCATGTTATTAGTGACTATTCATCACACATATTTGAAAAGATTGGCATTAATAAGGGAAAAGATTGAGGGCATCTGCCATTAAAACGAATTAAACCAAGATTTACAGAAGATTATACTATCATCCTCCAGCGTTCATTTTAAATACTTATTCCCATTTCTCTCTATCATCGAAGACTTGGGCTTTAAGGTGCCTTCGTTGTAATGTTCTTGGTCATCGACATGTGAGACAACTTAGAGATTACATTTAGACCCAATTGAAATACGAAGGAATGGTTTTATGTGACGTCATCTTTGAGAGAGAAAAAACTTTGTTAGCCAACAGAAACTCAAACACAAAAAAAAATCAAGTATCTTGTGACTGGTATTATCCCTGTATTCGATGCTTTGGCTAGTTGAAAGGCCTGCCTGAAGATTTGTGTGTTGAACTTCTTTGTTTTGTTACTAGAAATTGGAAGGGACTTTCAGGTCACCTGCAAAATGTTCCTTTGTTGAAGAATATAGCTTCTTCCAGTAACATAGATTTGGCAAATGTATCAAATTCTGTAGACCACAAAAGAATTTATATTTCATCAGAGGAGTCACACATATCGTGGCTTGCAAAATGGTCTGGAATATTCAGAAATGATGCCAAATATTACTCCATTCGCGAATATACTCAGAAGGAAATTATAAATTTGGATCGTCATGAATGTGAGAAACTGTGTGGGTGGTTGAATCAACATCCTAAAATTACAGAAGTTTCTATTTCAAAGTTTGTTGAGCGACTTCTGGGTGTGGTAATAGACTTGACATAAAGTCAGATTGTTTATCAACGTTTGTCACCGTCCTATGGATGTAGTAACAGACTCCACATACAATCAACTTTCTATCGCTACTGCACATTTTTTTCACTATTCCTATGCATATGATTGCATCTGGGTCAAAGAGCTTACCGCTCTTTGCACGAATATTCTCCTCATACTTGAAGGTGGGTATATAAGCAGGAAATGAGGCTCTCAAAAGTTTCTAATGCCTACATCGACATGTAACTAGGAAAATTTAATGGGAAGTAATTTTGAATTATGGACTTTGCAACACTTTCTGAAGATCACTTTATACTACCACCTTCTGCAAAAAGTTTGGCGTGTTCAGGTAATGATTTGGTTTCTAAAAATAACCTTTTACTGCCACCTTTATGTAATCATTTTGTTTAATTCTTTAGAAGATACCTTGATGTAGTAGGGTATTCCAGAGCTATTTCCACCCAATATCAATCTTCTTGTTGTTTCCCTTGCTTTGAATAAGGAGAATGAATTTCTTCTATTGCAGTAGATCTGATATTTGAAAAAAAAAAGGAATTGCTCGATGCTTGAAGTATTGCCTTGTCTGGATCAAATAAATCGCCATGGCCTTGCTGCAAGCACCTCTCGAGTTGTTCATTAGGATCACAGGTCAATAAGGACATAGTGCATTCCTGGTCATAGAGTGCTTCCATCACTAGCTTGCATTTGCACAGGTGCTTTTATTACTACCTTCTTTCTTTTCCCTAGTGGTGGATCCTTCTATCCCAACCAAGATGATGGAAATAAACTAGCTCTAGGGAATTTGATTGACTATATATTAATTTTGGTTAACTTAAAAAGGTTTATGTGTGCAACCTTATGTTAGACATAGAAAATACAATTTCTTATTCCTTAAAATATAAAACAATGTATTTTTTTAACACACTGTTGTTGGAAAAGTTTCAGGCGTTGTTTGGGATTCACATCCCTCAAGGATGTTAAGTAATCACACAATAAATATTGCTTGTGCCAATGCAATCAAGTCGTCACCCACTATGTAAATTGCATTAACATTGCAATGTCAGATAATAGATGTCTGACATGTACCTAATGTCAAGTTCATTATCACACAAGATACCCAACGTCCAAAGATTTCTGGACTCAGAGAAACATTGTAATTGTCATGACAAAGCAACACTAAAGTCGATGCTCTTTGCAGGTCTAACAATCCTGCAGTATAATAGCATTGTTCCCATTACCACCGCCAATGTCGATGTCTGAAGCCAAAGATATCTAGAGCTTGGAGTCACCACCAGTGTGGATGCCTGAAGCTAAAAATACCTGGAGCTTGGGATCACGACTTGTTACATTTGACATTAGTATCAGTAGTGATCGAAATTTGATTGTATGTCGAGTCTGTTACTACATCCAAATGTTGCTCAAAAATCTTTGACATAGAAGTTGGTTGTATGTTAAGTCTGTTACAACTTTGTTATAAAAGGTTCTATAATTTTAGAATGTTGATTCAACGTGCATACAGTTTCTCACGTTCGTGAGGATCCAAATTTATAATTTCCTTCTAAGTATATTCAGGCATAGAGTAATATTTGCGTCACTTCTGAATATTCCAGACCATTTTTGTGAGCCGCGATGTTTGCCACCCCTGTCACGAAAGATATATTTTGATGTGATCTGCAACATTTGATACACTTGCCAGATCTGTGTTGTTGGAAGAAGCTATGTACTTCAACAGAGGATCATTTTGCAAGTGACTTGGATGTCCCTTCCAATTTATAGCAATAAAACAAAGAAACTCAACATACAAATCTTTAGGCAGGCCTTTCAACCAAACAGATGATCGAATACAGGGAGAATAGCAGTCACAACATACTTGATATTTTTTTGTCTCATATTTTGTTGGCTAACAGGATTTTTTGCCCCCAAAGCTGACGTCACATAAAACCACTCCCTGGTCTTTGAATTGGGCCTGAATCGCATCTCTAAGTTGTCTCAGATGTCGATGACTAGGAACATTACAAGGAAGGCACTTTAAACCCCAAGTTTTCGACGATAGAGGGAAATTAACACTTAGCAAAGTATGGAATGTTGAATAATCAACTAATGCAATCAAGCCATATCTAGAAGAGACAAGCTATTCAAAAAGTTGGGATAGATCTAGCTAGCACCACCAATGAAGTCCAAGACCTGAAATTGATATTCAACTCATTGTTTTTTACCAAGAAAGCATTTGATGATCAATTTAAACTCTATAAAATACTGTCTACATGATTGATTATTGTACATATTTTTTTTTTTTGTCGGTGGCATCCCCAATTGCAGTAATTATGGAAAATGCATTTAAATTTCAGAGAATATATGCTGAACTATTTCAAGACAGCTATTTTGGGAAATAATATCACTTGTATTTTGTAACCCATATTATCTGAATATAGAATATTTGAGGTTTTTGAATGGTGTTTTCCAATGTCTGATATTGTTTTTTATTTTATTTTGTACTTTTTTTGTGTGGTTAAACATGCACGACAAGCTTTTCTTTCTGTTGCCCAGCACTTCCATTTAAATAAAGGCTACTATGTTCTCTCCTTACATTTTTCATGGAAGAATAATTTGTGATAGGGCATACTTATGCGGCACTAGCCCTATACTTAAGAAATAAATGGGAGGACATGTTATGCTCTCATTCTTCGGGGTCTCGTAAATAGAATGAAGTAATGACTCTATCTCAACAAGGCAACTCAGGTGTTGACGTCATGTTCCTGTTCAATACTCTGCATATATTAAAGCTTCTTCTATTTGATAATATCCATGCACATAAAAAATGTTATGTCATATGTGTGTGTGTGTGTGTTTGTGTGTGTGTGTGTGTGTTTGTGTGTGTGTGTGTGTGTTTGTGTGTGTGTGTGTATAATTTTTATTTTTTTCTTTCTATTGCTTATGGATTTCAACGAAATTTGTGAACCGAAAAACATCCTGCAAATTGGAAGATGCTTCACATTTGGACCAAAAATAATCTATTAATATATATTAATATGAATACTATTGGAATAAATATAAACACTTTCTCTTTGAATTTTCCTTGTTTTCTTCCCCTCTATTATCCCTTTATGGTTCTATATTTAGTCGCATTTCTATGATCACACCGTCCCGGGTTCGCGGATTGGCAGATGCTCATATTTATCTATATCTTTACACCATGAGCCCGGCCGACCGAGGTCCCTTTCAATACTTAGCCAATTATCTGACCACTGGGTCTCGGGTTTGCGGTATCCAACACTTATGTCCCATGTTTCGTCATATACATATTGCACCCAAAAACTTATGTGATCTGCAATTTATGCTTTTACTAGTGAGAACTCACCAGGGGTTCGAAAATATTGGCATTAATAAATGAACAATAGATGTTGTTCTGTGAGATACTTAGCCCTTTTTCCCTTTTCTTCTTCCCGTCTATTATCGCTTTTTGGTTATATACTTAGTCGTCTCTCTATGATCACGGGTTCCCGGGTTGATGGGCTGACAGATCTTCATCTCCATATATATCCTCACATGACGAGTCCGACCGACCATTATTGCTTTCCATACTTAGCCAATTTTATGGTCGTGGTTGTCGGGGCTGATGCTTTCAAACTCTGTTGCTGCTTGTTCTGTGATATACATCTTTCACTCAAAACTTCTGTGATCTACAATTCCACTGTGGACTCCTCGAACTCGCAAGCTCCACTCTACCAGGGTTCACAAAAGTTTCAAAGCATCTGTCATTGCCTTCCATCCCCACTAACTCTGCGCCTTTCCCAATGCACATTAATTATGGTTTTATTAGTGATAAATGAACACACTAGTACGAAACAATTGGCATTAACAAGCAAAAAAACCTTGAGGACATCTCCCATCAACACGCATTAAACACCCATTTACAGTACTCGGAACAATCGTCGTTCCTTTCTATATTTAGCCAAAAAATTTCCACTTGTTCCGTGATATACATCTTGCACCCAAAAAATTCCATGATCTACAATTCCACCTCGAGCTCCTCCAACTCGCAAGCTTCACTTTACCCGAATTCGTAAAAAGTTTCAAACCATTTATGGCTCTCTTCCATCCCTGCCACAATCACGCCCTTCCAAATGCACATTAATTATTCTAGCCTCTGGATTAACTTCCATTATTTTGTGACCTACAAATAGCACCCAGACCTCTGCGATATACAAATTGATTGCCGGACTCCCACATCGTCCCCTCTTTCGTGTTACACATTATGCATTCAAATGTTCTGAGCGATACAATTTGACCATTGGGGCCTCACATCTTTTGGGGAGACCTTGTCACCCTATTTTGGATCCTCGGGTTGGTGGGTTCATGAAATATCCAATTCCTAGTCATTGTTTCCTGTGTCGGCCATCTTCGTACTTCTTTCCAAATATGAAACAACAAAGGTTTAATGCTAAGACTTCATCATGCAACAATTGTAAAGATCGTCATTAATAAGCAAAAGCCTTGAGGACTGACTATCCCTACACAACTTGTCCAGAAACATGCGGAGAAGATCTTACCAGGTAATGGGAAAGCTATTACAAATTTCAATATATTAGTGAAAACAAGTCTGGGATACCGTTTCCCTATTCCATATTTAGACACTTTTTCGATTACGGGTTCCCAAACTGATGAGCTCAAAATTGTGTTTTGAATCTTTCGCGACTTGCATACAGTGCCCGGAGTTCTGCGATATACAATTTGTCCAATGGAAAGCCCCATCACGAGCCCGACCGTTCATCGTTCCTTTCAATACTTAGTCGCAAGTTGGTTGTATGTTCATGATGTGGTACATTTCCATGGTTTCACATTCTACAACCACTGTGTATCGATTCTCACCTACCATTTCCATGTTCCATACTTAGAAACTTTTTCGATTACGAGTTCCCGAACTGGCAGGCTCAGGATTATGTTTCCAATGTTCTACGACTAGCAAACAGTACCTAAAGTTCCGCAGTATAAAATTTGTCCATAGGAATTCACCATCATGCCCTCTTCCGTGTTACGCGTTCTACCCTCAACACTTCCGAGAGATACAATTTGACCCTCGAGCTCTCACCTCTGCTAGTTGTATCTTGTAGCCCTATTTTGAAGTCCAACCAGCCACTTTCGGTAATTAGCCATTTCTTAATTGTTGTTCTCTGTCCCCGCCACCTTCCTACTTCTTTCTGGATATGCAATTCGTAAGCTTTAATGTTAACACTTCATCATGCATGAACCTTAAACATGTCATTAATGAGTGAAAGGCTCGAGGAGATCTCCCACACTTCTGCCATATACAAATTGACTGTCGGAGTCCAACATCATCCCCTCTTCCATGGTACACATTTTTCACTCAAGTTCTGAGACATACATTTTGACCCTCGGGAAGTCACGTCTCCTGGGGAACCATTGCCACCCTAATTCTGAAGCCTGTCTGACTGCTTTCCATACTTTCCCATTTCATGGAATCTCTTTCGTAGATCCTCAAGTTGGCGGGTTCACGAAATATCCAATTCTTAGTCACTTTTTACTGTGCCCGCCACCTTTGCACTTCTTTCAAAGTATGCAATGACCAAGGTTTAATGCTAACAGTTCATCATGCAACAACCATACAGACCATCATTAAAAATCAAAAGGATCGATGAGACAGTCACATTGACTATCACCACAGAACTTGGCCAGAGACAAGCAGAAAAGATCTTGCTAGGTAATGGGATATCTATTACAAATTTCAATATATTAGCAAAAACGAGTCCGGCCAGCTGTTTCCCTATTCCATACTTAAGACACTTTTTCGATTGTGGGTTCTACAACAGGTGGGCTCACGATTGCACTTTCATTGTTTCGTGGCCTGCAAACAGTACCCGGAGTTCCGCAATATACAAATTGCCCTCTGGACTGTCCCATCATGCCCTCTTCTGTGTTATGTGTTTTGCACTCAAAAAGTTCTGAGACATACCATTTAACCCTCGGGCCCTCACCTCTAACTGTTGTACCTTGTAACCCTATTTTGAAGCCTGCTCAACCACTTTCGATAATTAGACACTCCTTAATTTCTCTTTCCCCTCCCCGCAACATTCGTACTTCTTTATTAATATACAATTAGTAACCTTTCATGCTAACATCTCACCATGCAAGTACCATCAACATTGTCATTAATGAGTGAAACACTCGAGGAGATCTCCCATTAATACGCATTAAACCAAGATCTATGGAGAGTTATATCATCCCTTTCGATTGTTCATCTCAAACACGGGTCGTCACATTGGCCCATTCACGAAATCTCAAATCCTTAATTTCTCATTGTCGTACCCACCATGTTCGCACTTCTAGGTATGCAATTACTAGTCTTTAATGCTAACAACGCATCATGCAACAACCGTCGAGATTTTCATTAATGATAAAAATGCTCGAGGAGATCTCCCATTCACACGCATTGGACCACTATTTGAGTAGGATTATATTATCCCTTCCAACTATTCATTTCAAACATCGTCTGGAGAAAACCAACGTTCTCGTAAACTTATGGCAGCAGCTCGACATCAATTCTATGGAGATACAATGAAAATCTTCGAACGTGAGGACCATAAATTCCAGTGGTCCAGGGAATACACTTACTATTCATCCCTCTCCACCCAGAACGAAGTGATTTGGACCTCTGGAATCGCTCATGCAAGATGCATCCCTGAGGTTTTTGACTATAAGGAGGTGGTTTCTTGGTGCGTCGAAAAATATATTTCAAGCCAAAGAATTATTCCACTATGCGACCATTCTCCTATTTCTTTGTCACCTCAGGTCTTCCGCAAGATGTTAAAATTGTCAGAGCCAACATTGACCTTCAGAGGACAACACTGCAAGCAGTTCCTAGAAAAACATGATAACGGGTTGGACCTCTTACCCGAGTTCCTTGAAGACCCGACAACAGTTCCTGAAGATATCACAAAGTTGCAGGTCAGTTCCTTTACAAATCCATTCTGGGAAATTGCTTGGTTGTTTACAAGAATAACGGGACAGGAATCCACGGCAATCATTTCTCGTATAGTTATTTATATTTTGTACTTCACAGTCAAGGAACATTTCATATTTTATTGGGGGAAGCTAATTTCATGATTCAAAGAAGAGAATAAAGTTTATATGTCATCGTACTTGATTTTTCGCAATAGCTCATTGTTGTCCGTTACCAAAACTGCCTTTGTCCAAGAAAATAAACTATGAATTCGACCCAGTAACCTTCTGGTACCAGGCCTTGTGGAGGCACAAGGCCTCCCATTGTTTTTATGAGGTTTTTAATGACTTTGTCTCGGTTTTCAAAGATTTATTGTTAGGAAAGGATGTTCCCCGGATGTCTGGCCAGGAAACCAAGTTTTTGGATAGGAAGGGGACACTTGAACGAAAGGAAAATTACAGTGTAATAATGATCTTTGGCTCCAAGGAAAATCCTGCTTTGCTTCTATTGGGCTCTAAAGATGTCCTAAAATATAACCTCTATGCATCATCCAAAGGTAGGCATTGGGACAAGCATTTTACTTGTCGCCTACGTAGGTTCTTATCTTCCGTTTTCAATACCCGTCCTCCAGAGATACAACCCCTGCAAAGGGACAGCAATCGTAACAAAGGGAACATCAATCGTTCTGTTCAAATGAACACCAAAAGGAACAACAATCGTGACAAGGGAACGATAGTCATTATATTGGGCCGAACTAATGTTGTATTAACTGAGTTGTAGTACTTGCCCAACTATCTAATTTTTCAACCCGGGGTTCGTAAACTGACGAAGCACATGCAAAGTATATGCAAGATTGAAGCGAGACTAATCTAATCGNAACACACAACTGAAATAGAATCATTAATCTAACACATGACTGAAATTGAATCGTTAATCTAACACATGACTTGGAATTGAATTAATCTAGTTGCGTAAATGAAATTAATCTAGGAATGGGAAATTGCGTGAAGGAAATTAATCTATAAATGGATAAATACATGAAGGAAGAGCATATACAACAAGTGAAAAGTTGAATAACATAACAACATATGAGAGCTCTCACTAATGAAGCAATCTTACATTCAATAATCAAATCAATCTTCATAACAGAATAATGAAAGCATGAAAACCAAAACCATGAATCAAAGCTAAGAATC
>SNQJ01S0014471.1:74934-85716 GCA_010110895.2 Picea sitchensis | reverse complement strand
GGCCTAAAGCCGACATAAATAAAATAACATTACTAATCTAAATCACAACTAATGGCCTAAAGCCGACATAAATAAAATAACATTACTAATCTAATATGCCCCAATTAAGTGGTAATGAGCCAATATTAGGGCTTAACATTTTTACAATAAAGAGGAATTCCAAAAACCCCAGACATCCAAAAACCTAACTGTAGGAGATGAAGCGTCAAAAGTCATGTGGGCCCCGTCTGGGTAAGTTAGTACATCAACTTTCCGGGGTCGTAACTTTTGCACACGATATCCATTTTAGGCGTATGATAGCCCATTGGAAATGTATCATCAAGGATATTCATTTTGGGGGCTCAATAATTCCTTCTTCTATCATTGAGAAGCTCGATCCCGAAAAACCTTCATTTACGCCCTCAAAATGGCCCTGGAAGTTAAAACTGCTAAAAATAGTAAATTGCCAAAATTGTCAGAAAATTGTTTTGAGCCAATTGGAAAAGGTGGTTGGCCACCGATATCCACCTCGATCATAGTTCAAAAATATATTTTCCTTTATCAGTATGTGCCTTGAGAGTATTTAATGTTTCTCTGCCTCTTGCAGAGTGATTCTAGGTAGGCCTTGTATGCCCTACTACAATATCTTTGAACAAAGCAACTAGAGAAAATGGATCAGATGGAATAATGTTTGTCTCCCTCTATACTTCCAAAGGGGGAGAAGGTATTGTCTCACTATCAATCTCCATCTGTGATTCTCTGGATCTTGAAAGGCTATCTCTTCTTCAAGGACAACATCTCTGCTTGTCTCAATTTGTCTCTAACCAGGGATATAGATCTGGAATGTCTTTGAAGATTCATTGTTATCCCATAAATGTATCCTTTCTCCCTGAAGGTTCTGGCTTGGACTTATTCTCTCTGGGTACATGAAAATACACTAGACACCCAAATACCTTGAAGTATTCAATCTCATCCTTCACTCCGATGAAGTTTTCTTCGGGAGTTATGTTTTTCAAAGTCTGGTGAAGTCGCTTGTTCTAAACATCTATTGTGTCATGCATGCTTCTACCCATGGAATCATAGAAGGATTTTGATCATGCATTATTTGGTTGCCTCGATGGTGGTTCTATTCTTCCTCTTTCTCAACAAGTTTTGACTCCCTCTGAGTCAAGTGAATCCCTCTAAACGATAAAAATATTCCTTTATTCTAACCTGTATGGAACAAGAAGACAAGAGGAACCAAAACAAGAATATCTCCTAAAGGAGAATAATGAGTACATCTCTAGAATCAAAATAATTTAAGGATTGTTGTCACAGTTACAACACCTACTTGTAATGTAGCAAAATTTAGAAATATAGATTATAGGAATGACAATTACAACAATCAAACCTGGAGTCTTCACTTCCAGTGTGTTTTTTTCCTGAATGCATTGAGATCCCTTTGGATCCATCACTTCAACAAAGGTTCCTTCCTCCTGTAATTACCCTTATGACAATGATACAAATAATATATATACAAATGCATACCCGAGGGCGTTGATATGATTTCTCCAATAGCACCTGGATGATCTCTGTCATATGACATCTTCATGAAGAAGGTAGTCACAGTGTCACCCTTTTGTATTACCCATAATAAGCCTTCCTTCGAAGCCTTGTCTTCCAGAAACTTGAATTTGCTTGATCCATCAAGCTTATCTTCCATCATAGTTCTTGTTCATCATAATTTTAGATTCTTCACAAACCCTTGTCAAATGGGCTAGAAAACCTAACGCCTAGGCTAGGATAGAACTTTTAGGTTTTATTGGACTTATGACTGCCAAAAATAAGCCTTTGAAATATAGGATAACACTGGTGAGCTGAAGATCTCCTTCAATGAGTTGCAGAAACCCTAATTCTGAAATTTCTGTAGAAATTAGCGAAACCCTAGAAACCCTAGGGCCAAAATGTCAAAATGGTTGAAAATGAAATCTTAAGCTTGTTGGAGGTGTGTTGAAGGAGGTTGTACACTCCTATGCATTTTTTAGCCCCAACGTCCAAATGACAAGTGTTGAAACTCCTCAAAGGGGTAGGTCATATGAAATTTCTAGAAACCCTGGGAGGGTCGTACGGTTTTGCAGAAGAGAGAGAGGATGACTGAAATTTGCTTGTGCAATGGGTTATTCAATACCTATGCTCTGATACCATGTTTATTTTTCAATATATAAAGTAAAGCATGAATTTCATTCCATTTTAGCATTTAACCATAACCATTTTTGTTGCAGCAACCAAGATCACAAGAAGAAGCACCATGCACAAGAACACAAGAAGTGTCCTGGGAAACCCTTCTCAACAAGGGAAGAAAACCTAGCCAAATCCTTTTCTATATTCTTCAAGAGAAATACCTTTACCACCAAGAAAGACCTAGCACACAAGAGGGTGATCAAACCCTAGAAGACTAGTGCCCAATAGAGGTGCACACTTTTCCCAAGAAGGTGTACTTGTTGAAATTTCCAAACTCACCCGAAAGATATGATTCCTCAATGGGGAATCTTCCTTTACTTATATTAGACTTGTCCTTTCAAAAAAAGTGTCTATTGGCACAACAGGGCCAACCTCTCTAAGTCACATTATAATTAATATTAACCATATTAATTATCTTTTACATTTATTACTAATCACATTAAGGTGGGGCCAACCTGTACCCTTTACATTACAATTAGGGTTATAGGCAGGTCTGACTCTTGAAAAATATAGCAAGGGATCTGATACACCCACTAGTTCTCATGCACTAGGGGCACATCCATAGGGATGTCCATATCTCTGGCTCACTGCGTTACACAGAAGAACCAGATCTTCACACATTCACATGTGCTCATCCATAGGCATGTCCACTCTACAGATCTTCTTTTCCACTGCCTCACACAGGAGAATCATCTGGAGTTTCTCATCAAATATGTTTCTCAAAGGAGGCTAATACATCATCTTCATTCATGTTAACATGACGATGCACCCAACACTTTGGGATTTCACACGTTCACCTTGTGCTCAGCCATAGGCACGTCTAACTCAAAAAATCGCATTTCCCAGTGGATAATCATCTGGAGTTCCTCTCAACTATCTAAATGGAGGAGGTCATCTCTACATTCTATCTCTATCTCAGGCAGGAACCACGTACCCTTATTAGGGGATTTCTCTCAGGTTTGTAAGTTGGAGAAAGACTCACATAGTTGCAATGATCCACATCTCACATGTTTGTAAGCTGGAGAATGTCTCACATAGCTACAATAATAAACACGTGTCACATGTCAACCTTCCAATGGTGCCACGTGCCACCCCCTTTTTGGGCCTTTGACATGGTTTGACAAAAACTTAGACTGGTCATAACTTTTTCATACAAACTCCATTTGAGGTGATTTTTTTGTCATTGGAAAGCTATCACCAATCTCTACACAATGAAGTCATTTCTGATAAAATTTGAGATAATCAAAATTTGAGCATTTACGGATCCTCCTAGACCTCTCTTAATGTTGTGGATCCTCCTAGATCACGCATATAAACTAAAGGGATAGGTTGCATAGGTGATTGTAACACACCCACGACGGGGCATAAAAACAAATTCACTTTTCCTCAACTCTCTCTAGGTTCCCTCTTCTTCAATTGTAGGTTCTTCCAAACCCGTCAGCTCTTTCCTGGCCCCTTTAAAGGGTTTGAGCAATAGGCGCTAGATCTACAGGATAGCCCCTTCCTTCATATGACCTCAGGCTGCGACCACAGGTCTAACCATAAGGAATTTTGTGACTTCGCATGTCGGGTAATTTCACGTGAGCCAAACCTGACTCTCTGAATCCCAAACTCTTGAACTAGAGCCTAACGTGTGCTAGCTCCTCTGTTAGCCTTCACCAATGTGACCTCTGCCTATGACCCGAGGCCAATCTCACGCAAGCTTCGCGACTTTTTTGTCAGTTATTTGCATGTGAGCCAACCTTGACTCTCGTGACTCTTGAACTTGCGTTCACATCAAATTGACGGTCCACAATCCCCATGATCCAACAGTTCTTCTCTCTCCTTCGTGTATCAAGAATTCACATTTCAAGAAGTTGGAAGACCACTCACCTCCCTTCTCCCGATTCCTGATTCTACGCTCTCCTTAGATTGACGGTCCACGAATTTTCTCGATCCAACAACTCAGATCAACTCATGAGTTTTCACTTTTTGAGTCCTCACAACTCTACCTTTGACTTCCCCGAGTTGCAAGTCAGTGAAATGTTGATCTCTCACCATGTTTCCTTCCCAGCACCGAAGGCTAGGATCAACTCCACTTGTGTCCTTCCCAACACCAATGGCTAGGATCAAATCCACTCTTCCCCTTGCAAATCTTCCAAAGCCCGTGTTCTCGAACTCCTGGATCTATTGCCACCTGTCAAATCTAACGATGGACGGTTCCTATGACTTCCGAACTTGTCTCGTGCACTTTCCTTAGGATCCAACGGATTTTGGTCCACGCACTCAGATATAAAAACTCAGATCTATTCTCCTCTTTTCTGTGCACTATGCTCGTCTATCTATGATATGATGACCCAGATTCTTTCTCGTGAATCAAAAGTTTGCGTTTCACGACTTTGGAAAACAAATTCCTCCGTTCTCCAGACTCTTGAGTTCCAATTTCTCAAAGTCTCTTTCCCAACGAAAGGAATAAACGGTTCGATATTTCCTTATATCGACGACTCACTATCTCTCCTGAGATTTCAAGTGTTGAATGACTCTTAGCCCTTATCCTCCTCGCACTTTTATTATATCCGATGGCACACGACTATCGATGCTTCTCCCTCTAGGGATTTCTACTGTCCATCCAGGATTTCAATGACTCTTTGCCAAATAACTTGGTGTCACCCCTTCTGAACTTTCAATTTCCATGAGGTGACTTCAACCCTCACTCCTCCTTTGAGTTCTTCCAGGCCTCTATCCTTCCTGAGATTTCTCCTTCTTCCTTAATTGGAAGATGTCATATGTTTCGAAGGTCTCAACCTTCGATTTACTTCCTGCAAGCCCTGATGTATGGGTCTCGACTTCCACTTTCTCTCCTGAGATTACGAAGTGGAAACAAGTTTGCCTCTTGGACCTCATCTGCTCTTGTCTTTTCTGATCTTGGTCCTTAGGGAATTTCGAATTCCCACATACTCCTTGCATTAATCGACTCGTTTCAAATCGACGGTCCACGACCTTCCTCGATCCAACGGTCCACATCACATCACAACTTCTGGTTTCATAATTATAGTCACGCCAACATGTGATTCTCCCTATGTGTGAAATCCGATATCACCAATCCAACGGTCAAGGAGGGTCCCAATAGATCCTTGGATCTATGGTCCAGGTCACATTGCTACTTCGGGTTTCAGAGGTTTAGTCGCATCAACGCATGATTCTTGTGTCGCATAAATTTTGAACTCACAAATCTGACAGTCAAGGTGGGTCCCGATAGATCCACAGTCTAGGTTATTTCGTGTCTTCAGATTTCAGAAGACCTGGCCGCGCTATCACACGAATATCCCGATGTGTGAACTTGCGAAGACTGAAGTAGTCGAGGCATTAATGCTTTCTCTCCTTCTTCAAATCCAGTGGTCATGACAGACCTTGGATCCTCCCAAATGGGTCTCATCTGTTCATTTTTCAAATGAAAGGGTATTCCCTTTCGATACCTGAATCTCGCTATCCTTCCTGAGCTTCGTCAGTTATGAAGGATTTAAGAGCGTTGCGCTCTTTCTCCTGGACTCAACACATAGAAGGGTCTTCTACAAACCTCCTGGGATCCTTCATAAATTCTATAACTTAAGTGGTTCTTGGTCTCTGCTTGCCTCGTAGAGAGAAGGTGCATATCTGCACTACCTCTCATGAGCATAACAAACTTTGTCCTCCAAGGGACTCAAAACGACTAGGTGGGTCGACATGTGTACATGAAACTATACCTAGGGTCGAAAAACTCATAGTTCATGGCTCTAGCTTAGGCCACCACATGACGCAATCATTTACAAGTACAAGTGGCTTCAGCTTCTGCTCGGGTTCTGTTCTCTATGAAATTTTAGATATTTCTCTCTTTGTTATGGCTCTGGTGAGGTTTATCAGATGCTCACTCAACATCAAGCTCATGGCCTTCTATCCATTATCCCCCTTGGAGAGCTCCGTGCATCTCCCTTACAAGATTTTCTGCTCTCGTTTCTTGTCTCCTCTTTGGTTGTCTGTGTGTATCTATCTTACATTCCTTATTTTGGAAGGTTCCCGACCCATCACGTTCCTTTTGTCGGAAGGAAGATCGGGTATGCGGGTCTTTGTGGTACTTTGGGCTAACATTCTATAGCTAGACCATGCTCCCATTCATGGGGGTGGTTGATAATTCAACCACTGGTCCTTTATTCATTAACTAATTTCTCTCCTTGGGATCCAAAGGAGGTTTATCATCCTCATCAAGGGAAATATGGGGTTATTTGATATAATGAACCCTCTCATATAGTTTTCACATTCTTTCTCTAGTGATATCATGGCGAGTACTTTCAAGGCTTCACCCCCACAGACATTTATTGGAAACTCAAACAATAATACATTTACATTGTCCACATGCCTTAACATGGTAATTCCTATTTTATGACTAATTACAAACTGGGGAAAATAGGGATGTTACAATTCACTCCCCCTTAAAGGAACACCGTCCTCGATGTTCTTCCTCAAAAACACCTGTTTTTTTGGATAAATCGGTAGGTGCAGACACTAACTGATCTCCCTAGATCCACCTAGATCTAGAACAAAACATACCAGAACATGACGCTTTCCTTAAGTTTTAAATGTTGAATTTACTAACTAAAGAGGGATAGGTGACATACCGTTTAAACGTCGCTTCCTCTCGCTATTTCCATCCTAGCTCTGTTCCAACACTCATACAATGATGATCCTGCAAAAGAATGCAACCAACCAAAGTGATAGTAATAGCATAAACTCAATATAAACCTATGTATGTGATCAAGGAATCATACAATAAAACACAACAAGCTTTATNCATACAATAAAACACAACAAGCTTTATAGGAAAGAATCATATTACTGTATCATATTAAATGTGAAAGAGAGATTACAACCATGGCCTTGATGTCGTAAGGTCCCTTCCAACTGTCCTTCGTTCCCCACACACTTCCACTCCAATAATTCTGAGAGCATAGATCTGATAATATTCACAATCTATCTCGACAAAATGGTTCATCTAGCCAAGCTAACAATATTCAAAGCTCAATCCAATCCAAGCTCCAAAATCAAAAGCTAACTTTATCCATGAGAGCTCCTCTCCTTTTATAAGTTGAACATGATAAGGTGAGGAGGTTAGGATGATCCCACTAAATCATTAAAGTGAGTAAGATCCAAACCATTCGGATACCACCTCACCATGGAAGTTTCTCCTTATAGAAGCATAGAGAAGATGCTCGTTTTTCCCATGTATGAGCATTTTCGCACCCTACCTATATAGAAACCTGCGAACACTTCGCGACCTAGCTATGGTGCAACCTGCGAAAATCAAGGATTTTTTCACCCTAGCTATAGTGCAACATGCAAAAATCCTCTTTAATAGGGTTTTTACAAAGGGAAATGCAACTTTTTTTCTCAGGAAAAGTTCTTCTCCCTTCCTTCTTCAGGAACTCAGGCTACTGACCCCTCTTAAGGCAATAGATAGGTTTACATCATTAACGGTCATAGGGATGACAAAAATAATGTGTAACAACCTATCACTCCTTTCTCATTCAGCTGTTTCAGAAATATTTATCTTTCTCTCTCGGATAGGTCCTTTTTCAGACCCTTAATCTTTGTCACCTACTTTTAGTAATTCTTGGACAATCAAGCACGTTAAGCCTAGTCTTATGTGAAAACATTGCATAAATATTTCTAGGAAAATTTTCATAATCTTAGCACAATAATTATCTGTGTAGTTTGTGGATTTGTATCCACATGTTTGTTTTCTACCCAAGCTCATTTTGTTTTTCCTTGACATTCACATTGGGTGCATTATCCCAATCAATAGTTTACAATAACTATCAAGGTTTCATCTTCCTTTCATTCACTCACCCTCCAGGCCTAGGCTCAGGCATCCCCTTCTCTACTATGCAATCCCTCGGGTGATCCATCTTGCCTTGCCAAGGTTTTCTCGCACAGGAAGAACTACCCACTGTGTGCATGATCCCAATAGTTTACAAGAACTATTAAGGTCTCCTCTTCTTTGTGGTCACTCACCCTCTAGGCCCAGGCTTAGGCATCCCCTTCTCTATTATACATTTCCTCGGGTGATCCATCTTGCCATGCCAAGGTTTTCTTGCACAGAAAGAATTCCAGAGACTCTATCGATTCTTACAGTTGAGGTGTCCCTCACACTTTCTTTGTCGAGGCATCCCTCCGGCTTGTGTTACCTCAACACAACATATTTCAGGTTATCATGGCTTATCATGGGGTTCTCATGGCTCAGTAGTAGCCATTTTTCATGTTTTTTAGCTTGATAGCCTTTCGTCTCAATGAAAGTTAAGTACAAAGGTTACTCTCCTTCTCCTAGCACATAAATAGATAGAGATGAAGGTTACTCTCCTTCTCCCAACTCAGTGATATATAGGGACGAAGGTTACTCTCCTTCTCCCAACTCAGTCATAGATAGGGATGAAGGTTACTCTCCTTCTCCAAAGTCAGTTTCTATTTCCTACGATCAAAACATACCCTTTTTCTCAGTTCTTCCTCGAACCCAAGAGCCCAGTCTCTCATCTCTGCACTCTTCGCAGATATTTTCCTTTCACCTGTATCATAGGCATACAGAAATTCATGAGGCATCATCATAAAATTTAAATTCAGAATTTCCTTGTAAATATGTTACCTACAGATTTCCAATTCTACATTTTATTTTCATATTTGTTTCGTATAGGAACCAGATTCATAATTATGGGACTTTCCTTACCATTGAGGTCAATAAGAAATTGCTCTTCCTTATGGGCTAACAATGCTGCCATATTCAAGACTCCTTTGCTTCCTGCACTTCAACATTCCTTGCAGTTTGGATTAGTAGGCAATTGGTCTTTCTTATGGGCTTACAATACTTCCATATCCAAGACCCATTCCTCCTGCAGTTTCAACATTCCTTAGCCAAACAATTGTTAGTTTCCATGTACATTATCTTTTCAAAATCAGGCATACTAACAGTCCAAGTCATTTTTATCTATTCAAGGATACCAAGCAAAAAGGATGCATCATCCCTTACCTATGCATCATTCCAGCCTACCAAATTTTTCAAAATGTAATTCAAATATCCCTTACTAACAGTCCAAGGATTTTCATGAATGCACCAACATTCATGGCCACATTCATACCAAATGCACCCTTGAATTGATTTTAAGTTTCCCATACTTTTTGACAAGTACTTTGCCATGGTGTGTTGGAGTATAGCCAAGATTTTCACCATATGGCTTATTTATTCTCATTCATTGTTGCAACATGGTTGTGCTTCCGTCTATAGGTCGATCATGATCCCAAATCAGTACACATGAAACTCGAAAGTTTCACATGAATTCCTTTAAGCATTCTTCCTCCATTAATAACCAGGGTGCCAACACTCATGGCCACCCAAATTTGGTTTTCTCTAACACCTATACAATGTGAGTAGAAATGTTGGAAGGTCCTCCTTCCTCAATGGGAAATCCATTGTTTGTCCTTTATGTAAACATGCATTTCCTTGAAGCAATTCCATGCAACGTGGTATCTATGAGCACTTTTGTTTCCAATCGTTTCTTGATTGGTCCATTTATTCATGACATATCAGTTCATGAATTCTTTCGAGGATTACAATCAGTCTTTACTACCATAGGTTCATGCCTCCATCATTCAGGTTCTCCTTCCTTAATCATACCCTACTTGGGTATCCAAGGAATACAACTACCCTTCAACATTTCATACAAAACATTAAGACCGTAAAACATTTCAAAAGGGATTCTTACCCAATCCCTTCATACCTTGTGCCACATATGCATGAAATTTTTTATATCGGTTATGGATGCTATCACCCCCTCTGATATTACCCCATCAGTGGTGCTCCATGGGTACTTTTAAAGTCCCTTCAACAATCTTTCAACAATAACCTTCTCATAGTCATCCTCTGATTGAGGTTGTTCATTATTGGCAATTGTCTTTCTCAACAATTCCAATCTTATTTCTTTATACACACGACATACATCATAAACACATTAGTCGTCATGTAAATTAAAATGCAAGTACCATAGCATTTAAATTAATAAAATATTTTCAGACATGTCCTAGCATATCTGTATGCACTTAATCACATTATCCTTAATGTTTTCATGAGTGAAACACAACAGTTCTCAATCATTTTTACAATAATACAACCATCATCACTATGGTGTCAAAACATTTACTTTCATCAGCGTACTATATTTCCCATCCTAGAGAAAAACATAGTACACAACAAGAAAATAATTGAGGGTTCTCCCCTTCTTCAAATTATTTCTACATCACCTAGGACTTTTCATTCCAGCTGAGTTATTTCTAAGGCCTCATTGTCTTTTCTCTGCTTTTGCAATTCTACTCCCTGTTGGGATCTTCCTGCTCTTTTCCTTGAGCCGCCTTGGTTAGGCCTCACCCTAACCCTTTTTGGAATACAACAACATGCTTTAATAGAAAAAATTTTGTTTGATAATGGATCATGAACCTGTGCATCCAACACATTACCATTCGGTTATCGGAATGGTCAATATTCATTTATTAGTCCTCTACTCATTACATGATTTTTTTCAAAATGTA
>SNQJ01S0014471.1:56335-74908 GCA_010110895.2 Picea sitchensis | reverse complement strand
TATATATATTCATATAACCTTGTGGCTTATTGCTTAATTCTCAGCAATCATTAAGGTTACGACTTTTTTTCCTGACGGAGTCTTCACACAATTCCTCCATAGGGAATTCCTTCAGCATGCAACTTCCTTATTGTATATCCATCACTATCTGTGCTAGACTCAACCTTGAGTTATATTTTATCTGTTTACCAAATATTCCTTAAGGAATATAAACATGCATCTTTGTCATGTACCTAATTATGTATCCATACATATTATGGTTTTGTTAACTTACATCCATGATGTATGTAACCATATTCATAATCCTAAGCCTGCATGTAGTTGTCATAGGTATATTTCACAGCCGACATACATCTTTACTTTTAAGATAGTCAACTCATGATTTTTCACAATCCTTCTCATGTGATTCCCAAGGGCATAATCATTTACCTCTTATTATGACAACATAGCATCTTTGCTCATTTACCCTTCTATCTAATCATATTAGTATTCCCTGAGGAAAGGGAATACATTCCCCTCAAGCTATTACTTGGAACATAACTTTCATGACTCTTCATAATGGAGTCAACCATGCATCCATAGTATTCGTTTAATCTGGACAAGATAAATTATTTCTTTATATTTCCCTCATCAGGGAAACCATATGGTGCCACTGCCTACAACTATACTCTTTCATCATACACGTGCATCACTTTCACGTTTAATATCATTCATACCTAAATGGTATCAATATCAGGCTTCATATTAATAATCTTCGCAATGCATTAAACCCATTCACTCAAGAATAATTAAACACAACTAAGTATTCATCATGCTAGCTTATTTCTTACACCTTTTCCATGTCATTCACACACATGGACATATCATGATTCTATATCCTTTTTCCAAGGATATTACAAGCATCCTTATGATCATGTATACACATTTGTGTATATGTAGGTGCATCTATTGCACCTTTTTACCTAATGCATTCACTTGATAGTTTAATTTCATCATTAGTATCCTTTAGTTTGAGATTTCAGTCACTTACAAGACTAATCTCACCATCATATCTCGTGTTGGTGTTTCATTCTCTCATGGCTATAACCAACTAGGGTCACTTTCCTCTTTATACGACAACATCTTAGAAAGAAAACCTCCTTGCTTCAGGGTCCATAGGGTCTTACCCATCTCACTTTTCTCTGGTCATGAGGAGTTATATACTCTGATTTTAATATAAAGCAGTAACTATAACTGCCAAGGATCCTACTTGATCCTATCAGATTCCTCCAAGCCCACAAAGGTATTAACCATTATAAAATCCACCATCATCAGTGCCTAAATTTCCAACTGCCCATTCTTAGAAGCAGTGTTACAAACACCAGGTCATCAGTCCTTTGGGCTTCAACTGCCCTTGACAGAACCCTCCCACCTTCAGCTATCCACATTCAAGTATTATTATAAATGTTAATTAGCATATCCCTACTCTGGTATGAGTAGTTATCACTTTAACAAGGGCTAAATAAATTCTTCTACTAAAATTCAACAAGAATTCCCAAAATCACAGGTTCAATATGCAGTCCAAAATTACAGGTTCAATATGCAGATAACAATATCTCCTTACGTGACTCGTACATGAGCCCAAGCAGACCAAGTTTTGTAAACATGCTCTG
The DNA here is from genome assembly GCA_010110895.2 of Picea sitchensis. Classification (NCBI taxonomy): domain Eukaryota; kingdom Viridiplantae; phylum Streptophyta; class Pinopsida; order Pinales; family Pinaceae; genus Picea; species Picea sitchensis. The sequence continues at coordinate 73,256 of SNQJ01S0014471.1, read as the reverse complement.
ACACCAATTTGTAACACACCCACGACGGGGCATAAAAAATATTTTTCTTTTCCTCAACTCTTTCTAGGTTACCTCTTCTTTAATAGCAGGTTCTTCCAAACCCGCGGGCTCTTTCCTGGCCCCTTTGAAGGGTTTAAGCAACAGGCACTAGCTCTCCAGGATAGCCCCTTCCTTCATATGACCTCAGGATGCGACCACAGGTCTAACCAAAAGGCACTTCGTGACTTTTCATGTCAGGTAATCGTGCGTGAGCCAACCCTGAATCTCCGACTCTCGAACTCTCGAACTAGATCCTAGCACGTGCTAGCTCCTCTATTAGCCTTCACCAATGTGACCTCCGGCTATGACCCGAGGCCAATTTCACGAGAGCTTCATGACTTTGCGTGTCGTGTATTTGTGTGTGAGACAACCTTGACTCTCTCGACTTCTGAACTTGCACTCGCGTGAGAGTGACGGTCCACAATCCCCATGATCCAACAGTTCTGCTCTCTCCTTCATGTATCGGGACTTCCCGTCTCGGAAAGTTGGAATACCACTCACCTCCCTTCTCATGATTCTCGATTCTACACTCGCCTCAGATCGATGTTCCACGGCTTTCCTCAATCCAACGACTCAGACCAACTCATGAGTTCGCACTTCGCGAGTCCTCACAACTCTGCCTTTGACTTCCCCAATTCACGAGTCAGTGAAATGTTGATCTCTCGTTGCGTGTCCTTCCCAGCACCAACGACTAGGATCAAATCCACTCGTTTCCTTCCCAACACCAAAGACTAGGATCAACTCCACTCTTCCCCTTGCAAATCTTCTGAAGTCTGAGTTCTCGAACTCCTGGATCTGTTGCCACCTATCAACTTTGACGATGGATGGTTTCGATGACTTCAGAGCTTGTCTTGTGCACTTTCCTTAGGATCCAATGGCTGTTGGTCCACGCACTCAGATATTTTCTCCTCTATTCTTCACGCTCCTCTCATTTGTCTCTGATCTGACGACCCAGATCCTTTCTCGTGAATTGGAAGTTCAAGTTTTACGACTTTGGAAAACAACCTCCTTCGTTCTCCAGACACACGAGTTCCAATTTCCCGAAGTCTCTTTCCTAATGAAAGGAATCAACGGTTCGATATTTCCTTAGATCGACGACTCACTATCTCTCCTAAGCTTTTGAGTGTTGAATGACTCTCAACCCTTATCCTCCTCGCAGTTTTACTAGATACGAAGGCACATGGCTATCGACGCTTCTCCCTCCATGGATTTCTACCGTCCATCCATGCTTTCAATGACTCTTTGCCAAATAACTTGGCATCGCCCCTTCTAAAATTTTGATTTCCCTGAGGTGACTTCAACCCTCATTCCTCCTTTGAGTTCTTCCATGCCTCTATCCTTCCTGAGATTTCGCCTTCTTTCTAACTTGGAATTTATCAAATTTTTCGAAGGTATCTACCTTCTATTTACTTCCTCTGAGCCATGATGTATGGGTCTCGACTTCCTCTTTCCCTCCTGAGATTACGAACTGGAAACACATTCACTTCTTGGACCTCATATGCACTTGTCTTTTCTGAGCTTGGTCCTTAGGGAATTTAAAATTCCCACATACTCCTTGTGTTAATCTGCTCGCATCGGATCGATGGTCCATGACCTTCCTCGATCCAACGGTCCAAATCACATCTTAACTTCTGGTTTTGGAAGTTTAGTCACACCAATGTGAGATTCTCCCGATGTGTGAACTTTGAACTCACCAATCCAACAGTCGAGGAGGGTCCTGATAGATCCTTGGATCTACGGTCCAGGTCGCATCACTACTTCAGGTTTCAGAGGTTTAGTCGCACCAACGTGTGATTATTCCATCGTGCGAACTCTGAACTCACAGATCCAATGGTGAAGGTGGTTCCCTATAGATTCATAGATCCACGATCCAGGTTATTTCATGTCTTCAAATTTTGGAAGACCTGGTCGCGCTATCATGCGAATCTCCTGATGTACGAACTTGTGAAGACTGAAGTAGTTGAGGTGTTAACGCTTTCCTCCTTCTTCAAATCTAGTGGTCGTGACAGACCTTGGATCCTGCCAAATGGGTCTCATCCGTTCATATTCCAAAAGAAACGGTATTCCATTTTGATACATGAAGCTCGCTATGCTTCCAGATCTTCGTCATTTATGAAGGATTTAAGAGCATTGTGCTCTTTCTCCTCGACTCAACACATATAAGGGTCTTGTGCACACCTCTTGCACTCCTTCATAAAGTATAAAACTTAAGTGGTTATCGGTCTCTGCTTGCCTCACAGAGAGCTGGTGCATATTTGCACTACCTCTCCTGAGATTAACAAACTCCATCCTCCAAGAGACTCAAAATGACTAGGTAGGTTGACATGTGTACATGAAACTATACCTAGGGTCGATGAACTCACAGTTCGTGGCTCTAGCTTAGGCCACCACAGTATGCAAGCATTTACGAGTGCAAGTCATGTCTGAACCATATAAATTCTTACTTACCTAAATACACAATCAAGTAGAAATAGAAGGGATACAGTCTATCCATTAAGCAATCATGTGCATTCCTAAGACATTCATGGGATATCCAACTTTAACTCATAGTACCACTTAAATACACAAGATATGTGATTACTTATCTATTACAGGTGGTAGCCAACTAAATGACTGTGGGTGTTTTTCCTTCCACCTGACCATAGGATTAGAGGAATTCATTCTTATTACTCTGGCCACCCCCATGACAAGCCATGATATCACCAGGGAACTCTCGTGGTTCTCAAGGATTCTTTCTCTGCTTTAGATTCTTCTTGAGTTCTATTCTCTGCGAACTTTCAGATATTTCTCTCTCTGTTATGGCCTTGGCGAGGTTTATCAGATGCTCACTCAACATCAAGCTCACAGCCTTCTATCCATTATCCCCCTTGGATAGCTCTGCGCATCTCCCTTATGATATTTTATGCTCTCGTCTCTTGTCTCCTCTCTGGTTGTCTGTGTGTATCTATTTTACCTTCCTTCTTTTGGAAGGTTCCCGACCCATCACGTTCCTTCTGTCAGAAGGAATCTCGGGTCTAGAGGTCTCTGTGGTACTTTGGGCTGACATTCTGCAGCTAGACCATACTCCCATTCATGGGGGTGGTTGATAATTCAACTATTGTTCCTTTCTTCATTAACTAATTTCTCTCCTTGGGATATGAAGGAGGTTTATCATCCTCATCAAGGGAAATTTGGGGTTATTTGATATAATGAACCCTCTCGTATATTTTTCACATTCTTTCTCTAGTGATATCATGGCCAGTACTTTCAAGGCTTCACCCCCACAGTCAGTTATTGGCAACTCAAACAATAATACATTTACATTTTCTACATGCCTTAGCATGGTAATTCCTATTTTATGATTAATTACAAACTGGGGAAAACAGGGATGTTACAGTGACAGTGGTAAATTCATTCATGGTTCCCTCTTGGGTTATGCCTTTTGGATTAGGGATTTTATAATCAAATACAATTTGGGAGGTAACAGAGTGCATTATCAGTAGTACTTAACATCTTTAAATTTTTTGGAGATAAGTACAAGCGAGCATGTGAAATCTAAAACGGGTAAAGCAGGAAAATAGCTGCAAAATGTTAATCAATAAAATAAACAACTACAGGACTCTTTACATGAAGTGGATAATAGGGTTATTTATATTCACAATCAATTTGATCTAAAATATAAATTGATTGAAGCACTTCAACTCAAATTAATAGAAAAGGAGCATAAAATTGAGAACATGGTTGATGCAACATGTGCAACAAATCACCTCATACAAAAAAAATGATGTTAATTGTGATACAATTGACCTGATGGTTGATACAGAGGAAACATAAGATATGGTTGATGATTCCTTAACTACTCATGAGATAGAATCATATAGTTAATTGATGAAGATAAGTTTTGTCAAAGATGAGTCACAAGAAGAAGCAAGGAGTGATACTAGTAGTATCTATGAAAGTAAACTTGAATTTTATTTTCAAGTTACAAAAGAAAAATTTCATGAATGCATGGAAGAACATCAAGTATAGAATGATCTTTCCAAGATTATCATCAGACCTTGGGAATAAATTTGTTACAACAAAAATAGAACAAGACTCTGATATGATAAGGAAATCACATTTCATATTCCTAACTATTCCAGACCAATCCACTTCTACATTATAGGATCCCTTCAAGGAGATTCCACTTCACTTGTTTCAATTCAATATTAGAATAGTAAGTGCCAACATTGTCATCAATTTCTTCACATGGAGAATCAATGTTTTTTTCTCCATCCTTGTCTTCATTGTGGGAAGACAAATCATCATTTAGATAAATTTCAAAAGAAAATAATTCTAGAAAGAAAATAATTCATTATGGTTGTATAAGTTCTTGGTGATGGAATCAACAATTCAAGAAGTTGCATAAGTATTAGCATCGAGTTCATACATAAGTAAAGAAATATGTGCATAAAGTAGTGTTGAACCCTTGTTGTTCTTCCCCTTTTCTTTCTATTTTCCCATTTTCTTTTCTTACCTTTTCTCTTCCCCTTCCAAATTTTCCCTTCCCAAATCTCTTCTCTTCCCATTTTTTCCCTTTCCTTTGTTGTATTAAGATTACAAAACTTATTCATTTTTATCATGTTCACAGACTTTCAGACTTGTGGACCTTTGGACTTGTATTATGTTCACTTTACCCATATATCAGTCTGCCCAATACTTAGTTTATTTTTGCATTGTGGACTTTCGGACTTGCAGACTCATGGAGCTACATGTTATACCTCCAATTCCCCCACTATCCACTTGACATATTTCAACACTTATCCATTTCATCCATTCATATTTTCAGACTCATGAACTTCTTTTTCCATCCTAATTTCTCACTCTGACTCTCCTCTATTACGTGTCTCTTCCTTTACATTTCTCGATGTCACATTTAATGTTATCCTTACGGACTTAACTACTAAATTTATTGTTGAAATAGTTTTCAATTAATGGTGTTTATTCCAAGGCTAGTCATATTTATTTTGAGTTAATGCTTCCATCAAAAGAAAATCTAAATTAAAATCATTTTATTGTGCAAATTAATATTACAATAGAATTTGGCTAGTTGCGTGAAGTAAGTCTTTAGAAAACAACAATTATGTGGACATACCTTCAACCTATTCACTAGAGAAGACCAGAACTATCATCGGTCTTGGTCGTATTGGTACTATTCAAATTTGTTGGGTAAAGAAAACAACAAGGTGTGGACTTCAGGGATAGTTCTCATAGGATGCATTCTAGAAGTCTTTGAATACAAGGATGTTGTCACCTGGTGCATCGACAAGTTTATCCAAAACAAAAGGGTCATCACATTGTAGATTAGTTCTCATTTTCCCTTGGCACCTTCAATATTTAGAGAGATTTTGAAATTTCTAGAGCCGAACTTGGTTTACAAAGGGGAGGAAAGCAAAAAAATTCTAAAAATAAAAAACAACGGAATCAAACTTCTTCAAGAATATTTGCATGACCCTGCATCAATTCTTGAAGATATATCCAAAATTCAAGTAAGTTCTTTAAAACATCCTTATAAATAAATTGCATGGTTATTTACTGAAATTGTTGGACAAGACTCTACAGAAGCCATTCCCTGGTTGGCATTACATATATTGCATTTTGTGGTTCATGGAAACGCAATCTTCGACTAGGTGAATATTATTTCGAATGAAATTACTGCGTAGTTGACAAATTTCAATACTGAGAAAAATTTGTATATGTCATCTTATTTGATATTTTTTATTACATATTGTCATACTTTTGAGGGTTTAAACATTACCCAAAGAGTGAAAATAAAGGTGGACCCTCTAACCATGTGGTATCAATCTTTATGGAGTCAGAGAGTCAACCATCATTTCTAGAAGTATATTATGATTTTGTGTCTAAATTCAAGAAGTTTTTGTTTGGGGAAGACACTTCCCTGCTATCATTGGAAGCATCGAATTTTCTAAAAGGGAAAGGAATTCTTATATAGGGGAAAGAAAGGCGGTTAAAGAGATTAGGATGATCCCACCAAATGAGAGAAGTGAGTAGGATCCCAACCATATGGATTCCACCTCATATTCTACAAGATCCCTTTCTAGAAATTTCGTGAAGTTCGACCTTTTCTTAGTCTTCCAGCGTGGCCGCACCCTAGATATAAGACAGCATGTGATGACGTCGCAAACCAGTTTCAGGGCAGAGAGTGGCAATCAGGCATCGTTGCACGCTACATATAGTGCATGCTGCGGCGATATTCTTTAATAAGGTTTTTGAGAAGAGAAATCCAGTCACTTTTCTCATGAAGAAAGGCTCTTTTTGGAACATGAACACATGTTGTAAAAGGATCACCTGGGTGACCAAAATAATGTGTAACATAATGCCCCCAAAAGTATGAGGCTGGAACTTGTGACAGCCGGAATACTTTGTAGAATGTGTGTGTGTCGGAAACAAGGAGTGAGCCAATCGGGAACCTGCAAACAACCAAGCATATGCATAATATCATACCATTTTTGAGGTAGGCATTACCATGCTCAGACTACAAGTGATTTAAATTGTAAATTTCAATCATGGCCACAAATCATAGACTGTGGATCCATGTCATCAAGAATCTGCATAGCCACCATGAATACACTGTGGATCTATTCTCTAGAATACTTAGATTCAGACATAGCCACGAGACATACAAAGTGGATCTATGTGTCAACATAAATCATAAATAATCCATCACAACCTGGACCAAAATGATGAGATCCAGGGTCTTCAATCCTGTCATCCGTAAGTACGGATCTAGTGATGCGATTACAGGTGTTGAAGTCGAACATGGTAGAAACTACTTGATTACCGACCCCTGATGAAAATCGTTAACAAGTGCGATGGAAATCACCATTGATTTCAATGAATCCCAAGGTATCTTAGTACAATCAAACGAATGTGAATAAATGAGCTGAACTAAAACACTCGATGGATTCTCTCGATCAGGGGTCAATGATGTGAACCCACTGTTGAAAGCGAAGAAACCTGCCATTGAGGGATGAAGGCTCTAAGGTACTAAATGATTTCTAAGTCTTGTTCCCAGATAATGAGTCGAATTCGACGAGAACAAAATCATCACAGGAGGGCCTTGATGTATCCCCCATCAATGACACGAAATAAGAAACAAATTTGAGGTAGATCAAAGTATTAAAATGATTTGAAACTGACATAGGGAAGGCCGACACAGTAGGAATTTATAATTGTAGATGGTTGACTCGATAGAGGGCTTGTTTAGGGTTGGACTTATTTTGAACATATGAATGACATGACAATGGTCTTACCAGCATTGACTCAAGGACGACCCAAGATATGAACTTCCGGAAGGCCAAACGAGAGACAAATGGATTTCCCAACCCGGATACAATGATGAAGGGGCTGTCATGTTCAAGAGAAACTATTACTGCCACTAATACAAATATAGAGACACATTTATTTCCCAAATTCCCCCCCACCAGTTCTAGTGAGTACCTCTTTATTTTTACACAAGCTTCATGAGGATAACATATTCTTGTTGATGTAATTCCATCCTTCGGATGAGTCCCTCGGAGTATTTTTAACTAACCCTAAGAAGGAGAGGTTTGGACCTGTAAGGGTATTTCGATGTTTGTTTAATGAGTCCAAGGAGAGAAAACTCAGAGGTTTTTCATGTTTAGAGAGTCTGAAAAAAACTTAAAGAAAACTCTACAAGATCCTTTTTCGTAAATTAATCTGATGAGACTGAAAAAGTGATAATTTACTGCTCACCAGATGTTTTATTCAAATACTTTTATGAGCATGAAAAGAACAAGATCGCTCAGCAATATTTTCATGTTTAGAGAGTCTGAAAAGAGATTAAAGGTAACTCCAGGTGGTTCTTTTTTCGTGTAACCTTTACGAGTCTGAAAAAGTGATAAAATTCCACTTGGTTGTGTTCTCATTGATTTACGAGAATGAGAACGAACAAAGATTGAGCTCAAGGTTTTTTCTGAAAAACCCAAAAAGTATTTGTACATGTGAAAAATGTAAACAAACCAATAAACTTATCCGTGTTCCATCATTTACATCCCTATATTTCTCACCTACGAAAAATAAAACACTTGCAATGTCGTTAGGACTTTAGGGTTTAAGTGAAACACATAAAATAATATAAAATATGAATGGAAAAGTGCAATTTTGTTATTGGATTAATTGGTAAATGCGGACATAAACTGATCTCCCTAGATCCACCTAGATCTAGAACAAAACAAGACAGGACATGATGCTTTCCCTAAGCTCTAATCATTGAATTTACTAACGAACAAGAGATGAGTGACATACCTTTGAATATCTCTTCCTTGTATCTTTGTTGTCTTCACTCCACTCTGGTGCTCTTGTGATATTGGATCTACAATGAAACACAAACCAATCAAAGTGAAAGCAATAATAGTATGTTCAATGAAAAATTATGCATGTGATCAAGGAAATAAAATGAGAATGATTTTATGGGAAAGAAACATGCCACTGTATTATATTAAGTAAAAGTGGAAGATACAACCAAAAAACCTTGATGTTGCAAGGTCCCCTTTCAGTGGCCCTTTGCTCCAACACACACTTGCTTCAAACTTTGCATGAAGAAGATCCACAATAACTTGATGAACTGAAATGAAGCCCTCAAGCATCAACTGAATTATAATTCCTCACACAATTCTTAGCCTATTCAACCTTAATTCCTTGCTTAATCTTTTCCATGAGAAATTCCTCCTTATATAGGGGAAAGAGAGATGGTTAAAGATATTAGGATGATCCCACCAAATCAAAGAAGTGAGTAGGATCCCAACCATACGGATGCCAACTCATATTCTAGAAGATCCCTTTCTAGAACTTTTGTGAAGTTTGACCTTTTCTTAGTCTTCTAGTATCACCACACCCTAGCTATAAGACAGCCTGCAGTGATGTCACAAACCAGTTTTAGGGCAGAAAGCGACGATCAGGCATCATCGCACAATGCATATAGTGTAGCCTACGACGATCTTCTTTAATAAGTTTTTTTAGAAGAGAAAGCAAGTCACTTTTCTCATGAAGAAAGGCTCTTTTGGGAACATGAACACATGTTGTAAAAGGATCACTAGGGTGACCAAAATAATGTGTAACAACTAAACAACTCAATTGCAAAGATTTTCGAAATACCAGCAGAAGCAATTACGATCGGTAATCAAACTACAACAAGCAAGGGTACAAAAGAAACAACATCAATAAATTGAAGAGGGAGAGATACCATCATAGTATTTCCATGTTGATCGCATCTTCCTTTATCAGTTTTCATCTAGTTATTATTCTTCTTTAACTAGAAAAGTATAACTGAATCCTGATAATCTTATTTTTGTCTTATTTCCAGATCCTGTTGTTCGACATCCGCCCATGTTCCTCTTTATATTTCCTACTTTCTTGTATGTGTTTTATTTATGGTACACGAGAGCCGCAATCCCAGTCCTTTGGACAAAAGCCTTTGATTTCAATGCACTGTAACATACATTATTATTATTGAGAAATCCCAGAGAACTTATTCGTGATCAATTTTGACTGCATTTTATAACTCTTAGTCTTGAGTATAAAGTATTTGAAATTGGTTTATCATAATACTATTTTGAGCTTTATAAGTATTACTCTATAAAATTTATCTCGTGTGAATGGGCCATATTCTTTTATTTTGATGTGATCAGAATATTTATTTCAACTATGATGGATGTGAGGATATTTTCATTTTTTGTAGTGTGTGATGTGTGAGATTCCTGGTCCATTTCTCAGGAATTCTCTTTTATAAATACTTTTTACTTTTCAGTACTTTTGATTTTTATTGAGCATTAGATATTGGACCATATCATGGCCCTATATTATTCTTTAATTGATAATTACAAAAATATCATAAGAAAAAGAGGAGTATAACCTCTCTAAACATGTAGGGGGATTCATATCCTCATGAGGTTTCTTTTTTGATCATGATGGATTCAAGCGTCAACAAGTAGCTACAAAATCATATATATATTTCAAATAATTGTTACAGATGATGATTTTGGGCATGATTGGGGCCCATTATAAAAATTGAAAATTCAGTACATTGATAAAATGGTATTCTTCTACACCTAAAAAGGAAGACTACATTTATGAAATAGACATCGTAAGTGGTCAACCAAAACCACCAGATACATGGTATCAAGTGAAAATGGTTAGTGTTCAACCAAAACCACCACATTGATCAAGTCAAAATGGTTAGTGGTCAACCAAAAGTTGCCATATATAGTGATGAACCATTGAAGAATAGAATAATCCAAAATCTCAATATTGGACACCATCAACAATATTCTCTCCTTGCATCTGACATGGGGGAATATCAATGATAATAGTTAGGCTTCAAGTTTCAAATTTGTAACAATCAAAATTCAATCATCATTTGGGAATTTCCGTTGATTAGTTAGGTTGGCTTTCATTGATGTCCACCCTTGAAGCAAGTCCGATAGAAAATTATGGTAGCCCCAACAATATGATTAAGGGACTTCAGTTTGATTGATGTATAATGGCATGAAGTTTAATATATTTTCAAGTAATACTATTCTAGATGGATAGTACATGTCATGCCATTTTCATTGATATGCGGAACGTCACATAACTCTTCACAGTTAGAGAGTTATGGCATGGTGAAGTTGGAGAACCCTCATGAGTTATCTAAAAGGTAAAAGAAGTCAAATTAATTCTAGAATCTCCTAGAAGAAGTTGACTAGTCAAGTGGGTGAAACTAGGAGTTAGTCATGGGTTAAGTTGTTGCAATAAGAAAATAATTAAAAATCATTTAGTTGCAACTAGAAGTGGAGAATTTAATATTTGTAGCAAAGTGAGTTAGAAGTGGACAAGTGGTTAGAACTGGGTTATCCCTAAAAGAAGGAAATTTAGTTAAGTTGGTTAGAAGGTAACCCCTTGAGGAAGTTACATGGAAGTATAAATAAGAGAGAAAGTATATCCCATTAGCACCTATTGAATATCATTGAATATCTATTTTGTGAAAGGTTATTTGGGAAGGTATTATTGATAGAGAAAAAGTAAGGCAGAAAAAGTGCGGTAGAAAAATCACAGCAGAAAAAGTGCGACAGAAAAATCATGACAGAAAAAGCATGACAAAAAAAGTGCGGCAGAAAAATCGCGGCAGTAAAACTGTGGTAGCAGAATGCTACAAGAATAAAAAGGTATGGTTTTCATATGTGTAGTGTTGAATCTCTGAAACTGGTTGAGGGTTTTCCTTGTAAATTTGTTGGATTCCCTCTTGGAAGTTTAGGGCTTGTTGTAGAGTTGATCTTAAGAAGATCTACTGAAGTTTAGTATTGGTTCATGTTTGAGGGATTTTGGTTGAGATATGTTGTTGAAGTTATTGGTACATATAGAGGCTGTATAATAGTGAGGTTATAGCACATGGTTTGAGGTATAGACCTTGTGGTATAGTGTTTGAAGTATATGTGATCAGATCAGATTGGTTGATGAGTATACAGTGATAAGTTTCTTAGTGACAGATTTGACAGAACATGGTGTGACAGTGACATATTCAATTTCTGCATTTGGCACTTATATTTCAAGGTGGTTGTATGGGGCAAGGATAGTTGGTTGTATCCACCTTTTGGTTGTAGCCGAAGAACATAGGGGGTTGTAGCCTTCATATGGTTGTAGCTAGAGAATTGGGGAGTTGGAGCTTCCCTCAGGTTGCAGCCTAAAAATAGGGGGTCAGAGTCTCCTTCCATTTGCAGCTGGAAAACAAACGAATTTGGTGCTTCCAATGAATGTAATTCTTAAAGGCACATAAGAAAAATCATTCTGTGGTTTTCTCCCACATTGGGTTTCCACATAAAATATTGGTGTTATGCTTATGTGTGTGATTTCTCATTGTTCATGGTTTATTTATTCTACACATGATTGAATGATATTGGTAAATTGTTCATAAAGACAAATAAAAATTATACACTATGGTTAAAAATGATTGTAATTTCTCTATTACTGATTCACCCCCCTCTTAGTAATCCAACAATTCCAATATGGAAACTAGTTCTCAATGGTATATCTACATTCAATTAAACTATTCATTGGGATGTTATTCAACACCTAATTATGTCTAAATTTAGAGAGTGCATCGGTGATCCTAGTTTTTTAGTGATAGTAGAATGGCGATCCTATTTATTCACCAATTAACATAAGATGGCAGTTTCTTCTAGCCAAATTACTTGGTAAATGATCAAATGATCAAGTGATTAGGGAATATTCAAACATGGCAGTTGTTCACTTCAAGAAATTCTACTATCTTTCAAAGTTCACTTTAAGTGAAACATTCAACATTCATATTTGGAAAATTTTTAGTCATATATTGTAGCACACCCGACCCCCTAAATCGTACTTAGGCTGGTGGGATGTCAAATTTTCTTCTTTCACTCCCATCTCCTTTCTCATATCTAATTCCTTAGATGAAATTTAATCCTCAATATCTTTCCAACAATTATAAATACACCAAAACATGAGCTCTAGTTAATAAGTTATGGCTTCCTAAAGAATTGTGGCATGAAGCCATGATTACGTCACCCCAATCATGTGGCATCCACGTGTCCTAACATGATTCATACAAACACAGGTATTCAAAATACATAGCCCCCAATACTATCAGAACACTCCCATTGGGATACCCTCTCCGCACAATTATTATCGCAAAAATCTGTGGTTGCAATCTTGTTGAGATCATTCCATATCACAACACCAAGTTCAGACTAATGCTTATTGAGCATTATGCATACCACTTTCCTCAATCCTTTTTGATGACCACATCCCATTATGAAGCTCTCACCTGATGGATTGGATATTTTGGAACTACTGAGATCAATGGTTCCTACTTACATAGACTGGGAAATATGCTTGACACTTAACCATCCATGATCATCCCTACTTGTTGCAGGAGTACACATGTCCACTCCCATGTGCCTCCTGCCACATGGAAGTCCTCGACACATCTACACTTGTTGAAGCAACCCATGACAGAGAATTCCAAGAATCCATGTTGACTCGACGAGCCAATGTGGAATCCACATCACTCATAACCCCTACAAGGGAGCATGCCAACCCGATGGATCGAATGGATGACAACTAGTATAAATCAACATTATTTATTAACACGGGTTATTGATCAAGATGGTTCTTACCAACCATTAGGCTCACTATATTCAATGGTCTATATCCCACCCTTGTTGATCCAACATCTCTCATCCATTCAGACTTGCACTCATGGCCAACTCAACTTTGACGCACAACCTACCCTTCCACAAGCCACAACTCGCGTAATGTTCACCCTGCAAGATTGGATGACTCAAATTTGGCCAAGATTAATGGTCCAGATATTTTTTGGATCAAAAGGTGCACGAAATCTATTCATTCAGGCGAAGTCGCTTAGAAACACACCACCACTCCAACTAACCCTATCAATAGATCCTTCCGATGAGAATTTTCTGACGGATCCAACAGTGAACTATTCCCCAATCCAAGGGTCTGTTGAATTTTCACTATACTAGGCTCAAGAATGAGGTTTATTTCATTTATCATGCACTTGAACCATAAACAAATGCAGCTACACCATACATGTTAGCGTCATAAGTCACTCCTGGATTGCTTGCAGGGGCAGAGCCTGACACCCATCAGTTTTTATGTCACGATTTAATGAATGGGGGTGGTCAAATGGAAAGAGACCCAGGAAAGAAGCATTGACACAGGAACCAGGGTCTGGTATGTAGAAAGCAAGGGAGGTCTTGATCCAACTTCCGTCAATAGGTTTCTTAAAGGGTGGTAGATGGAAGACTTGTGAGAAGGGTGAGAAAGACTACCTCGGGCAACAGGCCTTCAAAAGCTTGAGGAAGAAAAACTCAGAAGCCAAGATCCTCTTGGTCCAGAGTTTCAAAAAGCTGAAGGGTGACTCGACTGGATCCTCCAATTCCAAGCCATTCCAGTGCTGAGAAAAAACAAGAAATGATTAGAAACGTTGCGACTGTTGCAGTGATCCAACCTACATCATCCTACAACAGCGCAACTCGAATGGATCCTCCAATTCTGAGTTGTTCTAACACAGTAAACAAAGATATGGAAAAGAGGCTAACATCCATAAAGTAAGAAGTCTCAAATGCCTTATACATTAACCAGAGCAACCAGTGCTACAACAAAACTTTACAATCGGGATCCTAGCTCAACCATCGACCCTTTACAAAATACAAAGACTCGGTCTATATACTCAGCAAAATTCACCTATCAGAGGGCATGTTCAGTCATCCAAGGCGTGGTGTCCCCTCAGCTGAATTTGGATGGGTAACTTTCGTCAGACGCCGCCTTAACTGCGCATGGCTCCTGCAGGGGAGATAGAAGCAACATTAAAGGCCAACATGGCATGCGCAGACTTTCTCTGGTCAGATGAGGACCGACCATGACCTTTTGGAGAAAATCAGTGTACAGGACCGTCTCGGGCAGACTGTCTGCCGGAACCTCCATACCTCGCATTCAATAAGTGAGCTGAGGTTTCAACTACCTCTGTTCACCTTCATTTAATTCTTTAGCGAGGACCAGGATCGAAGTCACATCAGATGGTGCATGGAGATCACGATGATCCTTTCAGTGGCTAGCCCCGATGCCTTTGGCTCCTTTTGCACAGTTCTTTTCTTTCCCAGGTGGCCACGGGCTGTGACCCTGTGCTTACTCGCAAAGGAGCTTTCAGCATTCATGAATAGGAAGGGGTTGATCCCCATCCCTGGAAACTGCGATGAGCGAAATGCCGAGATGGCTTGAGTTGGCGCCGCGTGTCCTCCTAGATCTGACGGCTTTGAACTCACCCGATGATGCTGTGAGCCCGATTTCAGGCACTATTGGCACTTCGGGGTTCGGGGCTTCGAGATGTATAATGAAAAAAAAACTTCACCCTTTGAACTCGTGACTGTCGAAAAGCCGACGTGACCAGATCTCGCGCCATGTGTCCTTTGGATGAATGGCTTCCATCCATGCCCACACATGATGTAGGCACTATCCATTGAGCTATCCTCGGCACATCTTCTCTATCTGTGACTTCCTGCCAACCGTTGATCTACTCATATGGATGGATCAGGACCGTTGACACTATAATTTTGCCCACTCGCTTGATTTTAAGTCCCGAACAGGACTTCTTCTATGCGTTGCACTTGGGTGATCCTTGTGCAATCTGCAGACCTGAATACTCTTGTGCCCCGGACAAAAAATGTTACTAACATTAGGCTCCATGGGGGATAGAGTCATCCCTGTGATGCTCTAAGGACTCATTCCACAGCTTCAGTGCCTTGCTATTGGGCTATGGAGTCAGGCTCAAAACATCTTGCTGCTGAAAATACAGGCCGAAAAATAAAAGCAACAAAATAAAGATACATGCTCAAAGGAGCTTATTTATATACAATCCTAAACTAATGAAACACTATACATGGGGCTAGGTGAAAGCAGAATTCCACCATAGCCAATCAAGTAACTTCCTGAAGGGAATCTCTTTCCTTCTGTCAGTGATAACAAACAGTTGATGTAACCGAGACAGCAGAACGGTTACACTCTTCAACTTCCCCTTACACACTGAAGTTGAGATGGGATATGGCGGATCCAAAGCATAAGGGAAATGCCACTCCATGTATTCGTTGATAGGGTCATCGAATGAGTGGCCAATTCCAGGAAATTGGCGACAGACAACCTCTTCTGCTACACAGTTGTTCACATGCGGTCGAATATCTCTAATAAGAACAGGCGGGTGAATAACTAAAGTGGGCTCACTGATGTCAGGTGGTGGCTGCTCACTGACTGGTTCTGAACAAAGGGCAGACTGCTCCTCTGGTTCTTTTTCCTCTTCTTGGCTCTCCCCCAGGTTAGATTCGTATTCATCATAAACAGGCCCCCCGGGTAAATTCTGCTCTTCCTTGTACTGCTCAGCGTATCTTAAAAGACTGAGATGGTTGATTTCCTCATGATAATTTTCCTTAGTGAGCAAAGGACAAGGTTTTGTGACATGCTCTTGGAAATCCAGCATATCGAGCTCAGACTCTGATTCATAACTGTCATAAGTGGTCTGGTTGCTCTGATAAGCAAAAGGTGATGTGGGGTTCTGCTTCTCCTCTTCCAGATAATCATCAAAGTCGGGGGGGAAAAGAGCTTCTCCAACTTTCATAAATGGAACTATCCCCCACTCCTCCGTTTCGACCCCAAATGTAAACACATCATGGGAAATCTCGTGAAGGAAAAGAGAACAATCCTCTTCCACAACTACCTCTTCATCATTTTGATTTGAGACAACAAGATCATCGGGGGCAGATGTTAATGTGTTTACACAATCTTCAATAATCTCCTCGAAAGAGCCATCTAGAACATCTGCCTCGGAGACTGGAAAATCCTCTCCATTGTCCTCAGATTCCAACTTTGCATATTGAGCAGAGAGATACTTCACCTGCTCCATCAACTCACTCAGGGTGTCTTCTTCCTCCCTGGGATCTTCATCAGCTTCATGACCCTCCTCTGATGCAGATGAATGTGGAGGAGAAAGGAATGATTTCTGATCCAGGTCGTCAGGATCATCCTCACAGCCTATGTCCGAAACAGCTTTATCTTGTATATAGTTGTGGTATCCCTCACAACAGTTATGATAAATCAACTCATAGGGATAAAGATCCTGACAATAGGCAGTGAAGGTTGCATGGAATTCACCAAGTGAAGAGATGCTAGTAGGGGGTAAAGAATGATACCATTTATGAGAATCCCCTGCTAACGAGAACATGAACATTTTCAGTAATACATCCTCATGATGTATCTCCCACTGATGCATGAGTTCATGAAACTCACTGAGGTGCTGAGC
>SNQJ01S0014471.1:37072-50251 GCA_010110895.2 Picea sitchensis | reverse complement strand
GAGTGCCTAATCTTGGTCTTGTATGTGGATGACTTATTCTTTACCGGTTCAAAAAGACTTATTGTTGAATGCAAGCAAGCATTGACTTTTGAATTCAAGATGAAGGATTTGGGTATGATGCACTACTTCTTGGGACTAGAAGTATGGCAGAGGACTGATGAGGTTTTCATGAGTCAAGGAAAATATACAGTGGAGATATTGAAGAAGTTCGGTATGACGGACTGCAAATCCATGCCTACACCAATGGTGATGGATTTGAAGAAAATGAACTATGCTTCTACTGATTCAGGCAAGATTGATCCGCATTTATACCAACCACTGATTGGATCATTGATGTATCTGGTTAACACCAGAACTGACATATGCTATGCAGTGAATGTACTTAGTCAGTTCATGAGTCAGTCGAGACAGACTCACTGGATAGCAAAGAAGCATGTATTGAGATATCTACGAGGCACAGTTGGATATGGCTTGAGATATGCCTCCAATGTAAGCTTGAGTTTACATGGATATGTCGATGCAGATTGGGCAGGGAGCACAGTGGACCGGAAGAGCACATCTGGTTGTTGTTTTACCTTGGGGTCTGCCATGGTTTCCTAGTGCAGTAGGAAACAGAGCTATGTGGCCTTGAGTACCGCATAAGCAGAGTATATAGCATTGAGTGTGGTAGTCCACAAAGCAGTGTGGCTTCGCAAGCCCCTAACAGATTTATTTGATCATGAGATGGATCCTACCATTATTCTTTGTGATAACCACAATTGTGAAGCTTTCTGAGAACCTTGTGTTTCACAATAGATCGAAACACGTTAAGATAAAATATCATTATATCAGAGACATGGTGCAAAGGAAA
Source organism: Picea sitchensis (assembly GCA_010110895.2). NCBI lineage: Eukaryota > Viridiplantae > Streptophyta > Pinopsida > Pinales > Pinaceae > Picea > Picea sitchensis. Next base: position 49,401 of record SNQJ01S0014471.1, on the reverse strand, counting down.
GCAGTACATGTGCAGTACCTTCCTACACATGAACAAATTGCATATATCTTCACCAAATCACTTACCAAGACGAAGTTCGAGTACTTCTGTGAGAGACTTAGCCTGATGGAGAATGTCTCCCTAGCTGAGAGGGAGTGATGATGATTACAGATTCACGAGACATCCTCCAGGACACAGACNCTTGTACTTGAACATTTAAGTGGGGTAAAAGGAGGTTGCCCCCTCGAAGAGGCTTATTATCTGATATTATCTCTTTTTCAAGGCGTTGAGTACTTTTCTTGAGGTTTTTCTATGCTATATTGATGTTTGGTTCTTAACAAAAAAGGATTTTAGAGCCTCATTGTAATCATCTTCTTGGGAATGAGCGCAACCATCACATCTCTTCTTAGAGATAAGCTGTCACCATTCCAACAAGCTTGTTTCTGCTGTATTTTACAGTTTCAACTTATTTCCTTATTCAATAGAAAACCAGTTTTACTGTATCTCTGTTAGTTTTTGTTAAGAACCTGTTAATAATTTTTAGTCATTTCATTCTACTCATAAAATCTGTATCAATCTATCCTTCAATCATGAGCCACTTCATTGATGTTGAGCCTCCTTGTCTTAGAGAAGAAATAGGAGAACATGTATGGAAAGATGCCATAACAAAAGAATACTAGTATATCTTAAAGAATGATGTATAAGATATTATTCAGGGACCAGAAAAGAAGTTTGTAGTAACTTCCAAGTGGATCTATAAGATCAAGCACACAATTGATGGAAGTGTCAAGAAATATAAAATGAGATCTATAGCTAGAGGTTTCTCACAAATAGGAGTTGTATATGATGAGACAATTGATCCAGTAAACCCAACACACTTCCATCCCTACTACTATCCATGAGTTGGACACTATATCAGATGGATGGATTCTTGATGATTTCTGGTTTCAGCAAGAGTTTTGTTGATTCAAACCTATATTATTACAGTATTGGTGACGAGAGCCTGATTTTGATGACTTATTCAGAAAGCCTTGTTGGATACAAGTTACATTTGACTTCTGATTTCGAGATGAAGGATATGAGTATGATGCACTAATTCTTGGACAATAAGTATGACATAGGATCGATGAGATTTGTCTAAGTCAAGGAAAATATATAGTGGGAATATTAAAGAAGTTCAGTATGAAAGAATGCAAAACCACCGTGATGAATTTGAAGAAAATGAATGATGATGATTCAGATGAGATTAATCCACATTTGATTGGATCATTGATGTATTTGGTTAACACCAGATCAAATTCATGCTATGCAGTGAATGTACTTAGTCAATCCATGAGTAAGTCGAGACAGACTCACTGGATAGCAGTAAAGCATGTATTGAGATATATATGAGTCACAATTGGATATGGCCTAAGATATGCCTCCAGTGTGAACTTGATTTTGCAGGATATGCCAATTCAGATTGAGCATAAAGTACAGTGGACCAGAAGAGTACATCTGCTTTTTGTTTTACAATGAAGTTTTCCATGGTTTCTTGGTGCATCAAGAAATGAAATCTATGTGGCCTTGAATACCACAGAATCTGAGTATGTACCATTGAGTGTGCGAAGTAGTATGGCTTCACAAGCTTCTGATAGATTTACTTGATCATGAGATGGATCCTATGATGATAACCAAGAGACATTTATAAATATCCTTGAAAACCTAGTGTTTCCTGATGGATCGAAACACGATGAGATGAAATATTCTTATATCAGAGATATGATGCAGAGGAAAATGGTACACTAGCAGTGCCTTCCTACACACGAGTAGATTGTAGACATCTTCACCAAACTAACTTGGTGAAGAATTCCTTCCTAGTTGAGAGGGAGTATTGATGACTCCAGTCAAGACAAAATTCAGAATACATCCATGTGAGACTTGGAATGATGAAGAATGCCTCCCTAGATGAGATGGAGTGTTGATGCTTGTAGCTATGTGAGACATTATTCAACTTACAAACCTATGAGATGTGGATCATTGTAGCTATTTGAGTCTTTCTCCAGCTCACAAACCTGAGAGAAATCCCCTAAGAAGCGTACGTGGTTCCTACCTGAGACAGAGCTAGAACGTAGACATGACCTCCTCCATTCAGAGAGTTGAGAAGAACTCCAGATTATTATCTAGTGGGAAAGGTGATCTGTTGATTTAGACGTGCATGTGGCTAAGCACAAGGTGAACGTGTGAAATCCCAAAGTGTTGGGTGCATCGTCATGTGAACAAAAATGAAGATGATATATTAGCCTCCTCTAAGAAAAAGAGTTTATGAGAAACTCCAAATGATTCTCCTATGTGAGGAAATGGGAAATAAGATTTGTAGAGTGGATGTTCCTGTGGATGAGCACAGGTGAATGTGTGAAGATATGGTTCTTTTTTGTAATGCAGTGAGCCAGAGATATGGACATCCCTATGGATGTGCCCCTAGTGGATGAGAACTAGTGGGTGTATCATAACCCTTGTTATATTGTTCAAGAGTCAGACCTGCCTGTAACCCTAATTGTAATGTAAAGGGTACAGGTCGGCCCCACCTTAATGTGATTAGTAATAAATGTAAAAGATAATTAATCTGGTTAATATTAATTNAGTAATAAATGTAAAAGATAATTAATCTGGTTAATATTAATTATAATGTGACTTAGAGAGGTCGACCCTATTATGCCAATAGACACTTATGTTCATAGGACAAGTCTAATATAAGTAAAGGAATATTCCCCATTGAGGAATCATATCTTCCAGGTGAGTTTGGAAATTTCAAAAAGTACACCTTCTTGGGAAAAGTGCACACCTCTCTTGCGCACTAGTCTTGTAGGGTTTGAGAACCCTCTTGTGTGCTAGGTATTTATTGGTGGTGAAGGTCTTTCTCTTGAAGAATATAGAAAAGGATTTGGCTGGGTTTTCTTCCCTTTTAGAGAAGGGTTTCCTAGGATACTTCTTGTGTTCTTATGCATGGTGCTTATTCTTGTGATCTTGGTTGCTGCAACATAAATGGTTATGGTTAAATGATAAAATGGATTGAACTTCATGCTTAACCTTGTCTATTGAAAAATCAACAACATGACCATACACATCCATACAAATGAGTTGGAAAGGTGATAGGGAAAATGTACAAGCATAGGTGGATCAATCAAATATTGACATGTGGAAAATCTGCATAGGATTAATTGGACCAATGAGAGACTTCCACATAGCAGTATCCCATTGGCCTCTAATGGCTATGTCATATTAAAAAAAAATTGGGTCGATAGGAGTCGAACCCCTCACCTTCTCCCAAGCATTACCACGACTTACCAATAGAACAAACTATATGAATTAATAGTCATGTGACAAATAATATATTTGAAATGAAGTTAAGGTATGGGTAGCTAGAAAAATGATGAGGGATAAACCCCTAGCCCTTGGTTCAAATGGTATCTAATGTAACCGTTCCCTACATTTGCATGAGGCTAAAAAAAAAGATTCCAACATGTATAACAAGTTTCAAAAGGGGGAGAAGTTTGTGGGGGTCGAACCTGTGAACTCCACCCACATAACAAAAATATTTAACCAATGCGCCACGTTTGACGGAGATTCCACACAATATGGTTTTGGATTGATGCCACAATTAGCCTAAGGTGCGAACCTCGGTACGACCCATGGCTTATTTAAGGTCGGGCATATATATCGATGTCAGAATGAGGTATGAGCGACAATAGATCCCGAGGTAACATGAAGTACGAGGAAGGTACCGTACATTGGTTTGCATGCCAAGGAAGACAAGAGTGATGGTGTTGTCTTGATTTGCATGCCTTGGAGAACTAGTTCATAATATAGCCTTGTTTATACTCTTTTTTCTCATTTTCTTGAGAGGAACATGATGGTGATGTTATTTTTGTGCTAAGATTTTGTCTATGAAAATATTAGTCCAAATTTCCATTTATCAGCGCCATAATGCATCGTTTGGTGTGTAAAGAGGGTTAAATTGAGCCAATTCAGAATATGGTCATGTTTATACTCAATTTCTCATCATTTTGAGTGGAATTCGATGGTAAAATCTATTTTTGGGTTTGATAAACAAAATTGAAGAATGAATTCAAATTTTTATTTGTAAGTCTATTTTCATTGTAATTTTGACATTTGAGATTATGAAAAGTAGTCTCACTGTTTAAACGAGACTCAAAGATGTAGATAAAATGGTATCTTATTTTGTTCTTTTATTTTATGCTATGTCATCTCACATGATTATGCAAATTATCATCATTTTCATGAAATTTTGGATAAGTAAGGATTCACACATGTTATGCAAATCTTTCAAATACGATCAAGATTTATTCTGAATTAAGTTAGATGTCAAGATGTGTGTTGTAAAGAAATAATTAACATCTAAGGATTTTTGGATCAATGAGATCTCCTACAGCTCAAGGGGGGTATCCATAGTGGGATTACTAAATCTAAGAAATGAGGCTCAAGGTGATGTGAGAGTAGCTTTAGTATATACATGTTTTTTGGTTTTTTTATGATATAAAATATGTGATGGGAGGAAATAGAGATTAGTACCTGTTAGCACTCCATAAATCTGTTCGGTTGATAAACAGATGACGAAGGTAACCTTTTGAACTGACTTTGAGACCTGAAACTAGCCTTTCGGATATGGAGAGGGATCTCCCGGAAGGCGCGGTCTCCGTGCAGGATATGGATTTGAAAGCAATGGCTAGATTTAACACCTTTGATGTAAATGGGTTCTGGTTATACTGGCGCAAGAAAGTAAAACTTGGGCTATGGAGTCGATTTGAGGAAATGATAGAGATGAATGAATCAATGATTGAACTTGAGAGGATAAGGCTAGGCGAGAAATAGTCTTCATTGTAAAACCATAATGTGTGGCGGGGAAAAACATGAGAAGCAACTCAGAGCACCGCTGCGGGTGAATTCGAAGTTAGTTTTTAGAAGAAAACATTTTGTCTAAGTGGCGCGAACAAGGGGCACTACGTAGAGAATCCACAGGTTCGAAAATTCGTTTCGAAATAGACAGAAAAAGATATGAATAAAAGATGTCAGGAAGAACATATGTAAAGAGAGGAACAAAATACATCCAACTGCTACAACTAGAATATTTTCATCAAGTTACAAGACCTTTGCATTAAATTCTGGTTAAAAAATCAAATTTCATACAATAGCTGTCGTCTACCAAATTTGCCAACCAACCCGACTTACATCGAAAAGATGAAATATATAAATGAGGGCGTCGATGCCTCCTAATTGCTAACCCTAAAACTAGGAAAACTGAGCAGCATGCGTTAAACACTCTTCGCGTGGTGATTTTGTTATAGCAAGATTTTCCTCACCATTGCTATCTTGCACAGAGGACCTTTTTCCATTTCCCTATGCAGACTTATCAACCCCTGTTTTGATAAATCCAGAGCCAAAATTATATATTTTTCCACATATACGCTACCTAACTGCTTTACAAGATGCATATACACTTGCTACTCCACTACAACTCGCATATATTGGGATTTTTGCCAGAAAATACAAAATGAGGTTGGGTTTCCATGTCATGACAAATGATCTTTGATCTTTGTCCTTCCATATACTGGAAAAATTCTGACTCGGCCCTTCAGTTGCATTCTGGAGGCTATAAGAGCACAATTTTGAGCTATGGAGAAAGAGAGAGAAAGCATTCAACTTTGAGAGAAAAGTCACTCTAGAGAAATTACTTCATATTGAGTCTGCATCCCTTTGTCCCTCAAGTCTAAACACAGTGTTCAGCCCCCAAGCTCTTCCCTTATTGTCAAGAGGATCTCATTATCTCTTTACTATGAGCTTGCCTTTGGTGGAGGATTGAAGTGGTGGAGACCTAGTTGGAAGGAACTTGGTTTCTTGGTTTCGAACCGTGTCGACACGGAAGTCTGTAATGTTGATACTTATGTTGATCAATTATTAATAGAAATACTCTTTTCTTGTCCTATCGATATCTTGCAAATATAAGATTATTATCCATGGGCATGTTTGTGATGTTTATTAATGGATTGTGCTATCTGATGTGCTAACTTATTTTATATACCGTCATTATATACTTGCATCTCTTGTTTGTTGAGAACTTCTTGCAAGTGTAAAGCTTTGGGTCAAAGTGCTCAATGGTGGAACGACATCAAATGATTGGATCCAGGTAGGCTTATTCCTTGTATTGCACATTAGTTTATATAACACATGTTGGAATTGAGTTGATTTCTGTAGTCATACCTATCTATTGTGGTTTACCCTTGGCCATAGAGAGTTTTTCCCTTGTAACAAAATTGGCGACTCCATTGGGGAGAGATCTTCCTTCTAAGGGTTGAAGTATGTTTCCTTCTTACATTGCTCTTTTTCCTTTGTATTTCTTTTCGTATCACAGTTGGACAGAGTCTGTTCACTCTGGGTCTGAGTTTTCAACCTTTTAACCTTGCCTACCCTTGTTTTAAAAGATATACGCCCTTTTTCCCCTGACAGTCGTGTGTATACGCTTGTTGTCCCACTAAAAGAGGCGTATATATGCCCTTTTCTCTTGAACATGAGTGTATACCACTTCCCCTTGCTTGTTTGTTTGGTTTAGTGACCGCTAGGTAGGTTTTGAGGATCATTGAGCCTTCTTAGGTCTCCGTGGTACTTGTTGAGATTATTTGGGCTGACATGAAACCTTTTTGGAGTTGAATTTTTTGCGGTGTCTTTCTCTTTGTTTTTCATTTTTTATTTGTCCTTGGTAGTTGGGATGTCTACTTAGCTGCTTGGTATTCTACTCGAGTGATTTTTTTTATACACAGTAGAAGTTATATATCAAGTCGCTTATCAGTCCATGCATTTTCTTTTTAATACATTGAAAATACAAAAAAAATAGGTATTTTTCATTGGTTGGTATTTTTTGTCTTGGAACCTTTATCATTAGATTAGGATATTTAGTGAAAGATTGCATTTTACTTTTGATTTGTAGAGTTAAAATTGAAAATTGCACTATTTTTATTTAGCATATCATTCACTGAAAAGTTAAAGTTAGGCTTTGCATTATATCTATTTTTATTTTCATGCAGAGTCATAACACCATGAGTTTCATTTCCATACCTCTTTGAGTAATCATGAACAATAAAATTTATTCTTTAAACTAAAATTGATTAGTCACGATTTTATTTTTTAGGGTGCACAAACTAGCCTAGGATTTAGTGCCTTGGAATAAGATTTTGTGAGTAAACTTCTCCAAGGAAATTAAATCAACTTATGTGTCTGAGATAGGGAGTTGAGAAATCCATTGTGTAATTGGTAATATTAGGAGGCTCTGCTCACACCAGAGTTAATCACAAGGTCGAGCGAAGTTAGTTGAAGGGATAACCCCGGGATACTCACCTAGCGTCAGAGATATTTCTGTGGATTTATTCGTATTTGGGGATCTTGTTAGTACCCATACCTCTGTGAGAGGCGGTGATTTCAAGGTTTCGGTCTTTGATACCCTTCCCATACGGTGATCCGGGCTTATGACTGCTCTCCTATGCATTGATTATACAATGGTTTATTAGTTTCTTGACTTAGGTTTCTCATATGTTACTTGCAAGGGTTATTCTGCTTGTATCCTGAGTCAGATAGGGGTTGGACAACACATGTCCTTTATGGAGGATTACCTCTCTGGGGGGGTCTGACTGAATGGTTGTTAAGCCTACAAGGGCCCTTATAACTGATTATGTTACCTCCAAACTTTAGTAGGGAGTCTCAGGTCCCTCTTGGATGAGGCATACCTTCTTTAGCGAGAGAGGCCACTTAGCCACTTTAGCCCATTTGCATGCATATTGGCCGTTTGAATTTTTAGTATGCTCTTTGATTACTAGTTGACCCTAGGACTATGGTTTTTGGTTTCATTATCATGGATAGCAGAGTGTCTTTTACTCCTCCATTCACCGTTACCCCCCCCCACGATGCCTCCTCATTTCATGGGTGTAGACCCTTCTATCGTTTACAATGGTATGCACGATTACAACACTCAATTCACACCTTGGGTCTCTAGTCATTTTTCTGTTGATATGCCTTCCCATGTGCAACCCCCTCCCTAGTCTACTTATATGAATCCTAGCATTGGATCCAGGGGCACCATCGCTCCCATGCCCACTTCTTTGTTTGATATGAATCATTTTCCCATGGGAGGTTGGAACCTTCCACCTTATGGATCCAATCCTAACTATGCTATCTTAGGATCCAATGCTCAGATGGGTGCTTATTACACCCCACCCATGTATCTTTCATCTGCTATGTTGGTCCCTTTAAACACTTTTTCTACACCAGGTCCTCAAATACCCCCAAGTCTTCCGTATGGGGAGAATCAATTTTATAATTCGAGCTACCCTCCTTATGGGACACCCTCACAAAGGGGGAAACATATATCCTCACTCGAATAATTCTTATCCTACCATGGTCTCTTTGCAGACTTCAGTGATGGTCCTCGTCCAGACCCCTTCCGACCACCTTGGCATAAACCACCATGTTTCCGGGCCAGGACAGGGAATATACCAGGATCCTTTCTGGCATGCAATGTTTTAGAATCAATATTTTCTGGGACCTTGGAATCAAATACTTCCATTTATCACCATCCCAACCACTGTAATCCACACCAGTGCACCATCACCCACCTTTTCTAGTCATGTCGGAGATGAGTCAACACTTTCTACAAATCATGTCGACAACTCGCTTCCAACCTCTGCCAATTATGTTGGGGGCACCATCCTTTTCACCCTGAATCATAGTCGTGTCATGTATCCAACTCCTATTCCTCATACATGAGACAAATCTCCTTCCTCGACCAGTCCCATCGAGAAACCTAAACATCTCAGACATAAGCCTAAATTCTTTTGCAGGACTTGTGAAGGAAGACATATTACTCGCTTGTGCCCAGTGACTACCAGGATACCAGAGGCATGGGGCTCACCCAAAATCCCTTCAGACTCTGAGACACTCATGGTTCCTCCTCACACCACTTCACCTTCAATGATCCCAGTGGTCTCACCACCGATATTTTCCTCTGACCTCGCCCCCTCCCCGGAAGGTGAAGCGTCTCCTGCCCTCGTTACCATGCATCCTCTTCAACCTATAATTGAAGAAGTGACCACACCGGTGCCTTTTATGGTCAAACTGACTCTCCCTGAAAAGAGTGATGCACCCTCTAGTCACATCATCAACATTCCAAGTCTTTCCCCTTCTGAACAAGAGATATTCATTCTTCCTCCAAATACTCTCTCTCTGAACTCTGACGAGGTCCCCTTTGACTAGGATGACCTAACAGGACATCCCATACCCCCACCTATGTCTGTTCCACTAAGAGACATTATTCGAACCATAACAGAGACTATGTACTCCATTAGCACTTTCTCCTCCTCAACTCAGAGAGATTTGGGCTTTCCAAAGCTTTTGTCAACTATCAACAGGATACTGACTTTCAGTAGAAGGCCAGGACGGGAGCCTTGGCCTCCCCCTTTACATGTTGATTAGACAAAAAACACGAGTCTTAGTTAAACTATTTTCTGACTTGTTATTAAAAATTGAAAAGATCGTAGAGTGATTTGTCCCTTTCACACTCATTAAAATTGGATTTGAAAGATCAGGAGTCTTAGTTAATCTCTTTTCCAACTCGCTATCAAAAATGGAAAAGATCGTCAACTGAACTTGTATTTTTCACACTCGTAAATTGGATTTGAAAAGACGTCTATTTGGCACAAGTTTACCCCTTTTTCACACCAAGTAGACTAAAAGATATAAAAAGGGACATTTTTTGGTGTTAAATTGTGATTGCATCTCATGCCCTTGCTTGCAGTATTGAGCCTTTAGCCAGTTCTCGCTTTGCATTATAAACCATGGCCCAAGCAGTTTGCATCCTCAACCAAGAAAAGCCTTGTCTATATCCTTCACAATTTGACACCCTATACCCGAGAGGGAACATAATCTCGAGTGTCGATCTCTCGCATGCATTTCCTTGCATTGAGCATAGGTACGTTCCACTGCTGGAACTAGTTTTTCTTACTTGCGACACTCGTTCCCTCCTCTGTATCATATCATTCACTTGTTATGAAAAAAAAAAAAAAAAGATGGGTGGGAAGGGAGTACTATATTTTAATTGGCAGCAATCATGTCGCCTTTGAACAGAGCACAAAGCTATTGAGTCCTTGCGTCATCATAATTTTGGGTTTAGCATGGCCTTAGGAGGTTGATCTCATTACAAAATTTTCTCTACAGATTGGTTAATCTTCCAGCCACTATAGAGAACATTATGGATGCCTCCTGTATATAATTGTCAAATCATTAAGTATATGCTACCAGAGTCCACCGTATGTCTCACGCTCTTGTTCAAAGGAATTCTATCAACCTGTGTCGACCACTCCTCATAAATATTGACTTCGCATGTCGGCCATGCCCTTAGATTGTCTCAAAATCACATGATACATTGGTCTTATGATGCACCCTGGCCCTACTTTCATCATTGGTAGGTCACCTTGAACCCAAAAATAAAAATTTCATCATGGGTTGTTGTCTGGGTGGTTTCCCTTGTGTTCGACGACAAGACATCTATTCACACTTTGGGATTCGTGCAGTGTCTTGGATGCCATTAGCCTTATTGGTGGTTTCCTCTCCTTTGTCAGTATTTTTCATCACTGGTTGCTATTCAGAGGGTCTTTTTCATGTACCACTTGCATTTGGCACACATGAAAGACGCACAGGTTCGTTGGTTCGTGAACATGTTCTTTGTCCGACCTCCACCAAATCATGAATCTCCTGCTTTGTTCCTCGTGCTAACTGATGAGAGATGCCTTAATGCTCTTCTTTCAGTGGGTCTCTTTCCATTGACTTCAGATCATGTATTCTAGATACGAGACTTAGAGTTTTATGAGTACCTTGAGGTTTGCAGTCATTAGTGGCAGGCTCTCTTGCCATTGACAGATGGGAATACATCAATGTCTCCTGATCAATGGATCTCTCAAATGTTCGACACTAGTTCCTTTATTCACATTTGTAGAGATGTACTCGGTGCCTTGATACCTACTTTCATCATTGGTAGGTTGTCCCGCGTTTATTAACAGTATACCTCAATGACCGGTAATCAAACAATGTCTCATCATTTTCGACATCAACTCATTTAGTCACATGATGTAGACTTGCACCATTGGCGGATTGTATTGAAGACTTGAAGACATCACTTTGTAGACACAGCTTTCCTGAGTTGTTGCTTCCATTTCATCGGACAAGTACCTATTTGACTTCAGTGATCATGGGAGATTAGATTGTACTCCATGGTATACAAATATCTTCAGATTGATTTTGAGACTGGTTTTACTGGGCCTTGTTCGTGACTATGATAGCTATTGGCATGTAACAGAATTTATATTTGCCTACTCATGGCCATGAACACTTGTTGGTATATTTTCCACATGGATCTGCATTGTATTTTTGGCAGCCATTTATGCAAAGTCAGTACATAATGTAATGAGAAATTGAGTTCATCCATCTCGTTCTCTACCACTCCACTTCTGGGTTATTTATAATGTATTTCGGCCATCACAGATACTCCTCTGATCTCACACATTAGGGGGAATCTATTATAGCAAGATTTGTCTCACCATTGCTATCTTGGACAGAGGGAATTTTTCCATTTCCCTATGCAGACTTATCAACCCCATTTTTGATAAATCCAGAGCCAAAATTATATATTTTTCCACATATACGCTACCTAACTACTTTGCAAGATGCATATACGCTTGCTGCTCCACTACAGCTCATGTATATTAGGATTTGTACCAAAAAATTCTAAATGAGGTTGGGTTTCCATGTCACGACAAATGATCTCTGATATTTGGCCTTCCATATACTGGAAACGTTCCGACTCGGCCCTTCAGTTGCATTCTGGAGGCTATAAGAGCACAATTTCGAGCTATGGAAAAAGAGAGAGAAAGAATTCAACTTTGAGAGCAAAGTTACTATGGAGAAATTACTTCATATTGAGTCTGCATCCCTTTGTCCCTCAAGTCTGAACACAGTTTTCATCCCCCAAGCTCTTCCCTTATTTTCAAGAGGATCTCATTATCTATTTTCTATGAGCTTGCCTTTGGTGGAGGATTGAAGTGGTGGAGACCCAGTTGGAAGGAATTTGGTTTCTTGGTTTCGAACCGTGTCGACACAAAAGTCTGTAATGTTGATACTTATGTTGGTCAATTATTAATAGAAATACTCCTTTCCCTTCCTATCGATATCTTGCAAATATATGATTATTATCCATGGGAATGTGTTTATGGATAAATTCGTGAGTGCGGACACAGACCAATCTCCCCAGATCC
>SNQJ01S0014470.1:161096-192192 GCA_010110895.2 Picea sitchensis | reverse complement strand
TTTGCTCTACTTGTGTTGTGCTCTATTGAAGTTTTTTGTGGTGATACTATTTTCAGCAAGTTTATTGGATTAGGGTTTGTTGAAGATTTCATTGTAGATCCTCCACCTCATGATTTCTAACACCAAATAACCCAATAAACATTTAAAAAAAAACAAATTCATTAATGCCAAGCCATAACAAGTGAATGAGTGAATAATAAGCCTCTTTAAGGGGACAACCTCATATGAGACGATTATTGAAATATTTATAAATAGGAGATAAAAAGGGCATGAAGGATCTCACACTCTAGGCCAACGTGACTCTAACTAATATAATAATAATGAAAGACAGTTAGGACCCTAACAACGGTTGTTCATGTTGCAGGTTTCAAGCTGTTCATGTCAAAGTTTTCATGCGAATAGCTAGCTGGCCATGATCGTTCCAGTTGCTGTTCATTTCAGTTGGTGTCTATGTAATGTGTGTATCTTAGTCACTATTCATGTTGCCTTAGGTGCTGATTTATTGTCTTCTACATGTCATGGAGTTCATCCCAGTTGCTGATCGTAGTCATCTTGGTCACTATTTGTCTATTGGTGTTTATCTCAGCCATTGTGCATCTCAGTAATTAATAATATGATGGAGAAATTTTCCGCTGTTGTATACTATTATAGAGCTATCATATTATATTATATATAACTTAATAATAAATTATATATAATCTAAGTTGCATGGATANGGTGTTTATCTCAGCCATTGTGCATCTCAGTAATTAATAATATGATGGAGAAATTTTCCGCTGTTGTATACTATTATAGAGCTATCATATTATATTATATATAACTTAATAATAAATTATATATAATCTAAGTTGCATGGATACAGATGGATATGGTTATGACACATTTTTAGGAAATTAGGATACGATACAGCTAGGATACATCAAACACACACGTATGTGAAAAAGAAACCAGGAGACAAAATTTTCAGAATACCATTCATCAATTTCCAATTTGGAAATAAAGCCAAAAAGTGTGTGATCATGAAGAGAGGCCCAGGCCCAGGCCCCCTCTATTTATAACTCGATTTGTAAGAAATTAACGTTAGCATTTTTTTTCATTCTTTTTCTTTTTAAAATTTTAATTTTGGCAGAAACAGATGGGATGACAGATACAGCGTTAACCATGCTATATGGGAGGTGTAAACCATAGTGAGAATGGAACCTTGGTGGATGGCTTAAAACCTTGTGGACCATGCTAGTGAACCAACGTTCCTTTGGCTGTAATACACACTCCTGGCAAGCCCATGCAGTCTGGTTTGAAAACTTACTTCCCCACACCTGCACCCATGAACTCTGGCAACCTAATGGTTTATGCATGCATGTATAGGTTGGCGTACTGCTCCACTGTAGGGAAGCTTGATAAGGATCTAGGGTGGCTTCCATAATGTGGGTCCATTTGTAAGTGGGCCCACCTCACCAGTTAGTCTTTAAATGGGCTCTTTTTTCTTATGAAGACCTTTTCTTTTCTTTTTCTCAGAAATGAAACTATCTCCTTTTAAGACACAAATGATGCTTCTGTCTTTACATTGTCAATGCATTCCAAGCATAGTAGGCCTCAACAATTCCCATTGTGAAGTTAGTTGATCTCCAAGCTTATGTTGCACAACAATTTGTTATTGATAATTCCTTGGAAGAAATCCACTGCTTTCTAACATGGTTTTTCGTTTGCTTTCTAATCAGTATGGTTTCTGGAGTAGCCAAAAAATCTTGTCTGGTCATTATTTATTAATGTTTGTTATTCTTTTTCTTTAAGTGCAAGTCGATCCTCCATGCTTGGACTGTAACAAGATCATAGCATTAAACTTCAAAGAAATTTTATTTACTTGGTTGTTGTCCATTTCTGTTTTGGACTGTAAACTTCCAATAGGAGTGCATGTTTTGTCAGACACTCTCAGAAACTATTCTTGTGGTTAGCTTTCTATTTATCCAAAAAGAGGGTTGGGTGTCTGATATTTAGAAAATTTATATGAAATTCTGAGATTGATATCAGTCATTGAATATCAAGCACATATACTAGCTGGAAATTGATGACCTGGTACAAGCCTTCTTGCCAACATATAGCTTAATTATTATAAATTGAAAACTCAAGAACCAGCCATATGCATCCCATCCAAACACATCGCATTACTATGATGAGTTTATAATTGAGACTTAATACATATTATGAATTATATCTAACTTAACAAAACATTTTCTCTTTCCAATTGTAGATGAAAAGGGCACAGAATCAAGTTCTCAGAACAGGATGAAGAAATTTATACAGGCTTTGTAGCAGGATTAAAATAAACATCTACCTGCTACCATCTTGTGCCTTCCGCAACTGAGTGATCAAATCCTCAGTCATGGCCAACAGGGCATCTGTCTCACTTTCAAATGGGATCGGAAAGCCCATCACACTCTCTTAACATCATAATCAAGAACTGAAATATGCTGAACTTGATGAGGGGTTTCTACAAGTCCTACCCATGTTTGCTGACTCTGGCTGCACTGCAATACCTTTCTTCTCCTCAATGAGGACAAGATAAAGTTCTATGTTAACTACATTCTCATTCTAGACCATCTATATTAGTGAGCTCCTCCATGCTGTTCCTCGGCTTGATACTGGAGCCTGTTTGACTGCTCTGCATGGAATTATTCATCTCTGCCTAAAAAGCCCATCCCCCACCTAGTTTATCCTCCCTCACCAGATATCCTTCAAATATGCGAAGAATATTCTTTTTCTGAACTTACTGCTTTGATTATTTGTTCTCACATTCATAAATGTAGATTACCACACCAAACGGATTTCCCTTTTTACATTCAAGTTTCACATCTTTAAGGCATTTTCTGGTGCTTTACAAGTTCCCTCAATTGTAGGACATTATGGCTTTCTGCTTCCCAGCAACTATACTTCACACATAAGCTTTTATCAACCAAAAGTAATTGTTGTTGATGAGCCATCTAATGGTTTAGATCTGGTTTTCTGGGTTAGTTTGTCTAAAGAAATAGAAGAAATGAGAAAAAAGGGATGGAAGAGTTTTAATTGTTCACATATATATTTTTTTTGAACTCAAGAGTGTTTTTTTGTCATTTTTAATTTGTTCTAGATCCTCCAGAGACACTCAATTTAATCCATGATACTCCCAAATAGGCACATATCCCAGGACTGAAGGCCACTGCTTTCTGTCATTACAGTTTAAAGTGCGAACCCTCATGGAGGGTGTTGAATACCAAATTCACAAAAACCCGTCATTGAGTTGTCCTGAGTCCAGTTGCACAATTAGACATCATCAAGTAATTAGCGGCATCCTAAAGAGTAAAACAAATTCTGTCTTTATAACCTGATTGTGTCCATCTGAGATTTATTTTCTTGCTAAATGGGAATGGCTCTTACCCTCTTTGATCAGTACAAAGCTCAAGATGATTGTCTTTCAGTATGGCTTAGTTAGACCTGGTAATGTTTATCATAATACTTTTCAGTTTATTATGGGATGGCACGATGATAATTTGACGGTGTGTGCATGCAGGATGTTCCTGTTGGAAAACAGATTGAGTACAAGTTCATACTAATTGGTAAACGTGGAGAACTTTTATGGCAACCTGGTCCAAACCGAGCATTTGAGGCATCAGGACATGTGGCATCAGTGGTAGTTTCTTCAGAATGGGAATTAGATGAGGAGATACTGTCTGAGGCCGGCAATGAGAAGGAAGTTTGTGAGGCTACAGAAATGGAAATAACAGGGCAAGGGATTGGAAATGAGAACTCAGCTGCAACATTGGTAGAAGGAATTTTTTCGGATGTTATTTCTGGTCTAGATGCAGTACAAACAGGGAATGTGATTTCTGACCCACCGAATGGAGCGTTGGGTTCTTCTGCTAAGCAAACAGAAGACAATACCCAAAGGAAGGGCTCTGTCATAGACTTGTCTGGGCCACCAGATGCACCGGGTTTGAGAACTGAAAGAAATGAAGAGTGAGAAGTAGCTTCTACTATTGAAGCATTATAATATGTGTAAAATTTATGGGCAAAGCTTTATCCAAACTTCAAAGGATTACATAGCATGATCGCAGATGACCCATGGGACAGCCTTTTGGCATTTAGAACTTTGAAGTGCTTTATTTTATTGGTTTGTAAGCCATTTCATCTTTTTTGCACATACAAGATATGCATACTTAATGTGTAGAATGTTGTGCTAAAGAGGTGGCATAGGAAACCTTGGTCAAGACTCATTTTATCTGAGACTGAAATATAGATTGTGTGTTATGTATTGAATGAAAATGTAGTCAAAATTATCTGAGACTGGAATTTAGAATGGGAGTGTTATATATTGAATGAACATGTAATATTCAATTTCTCTCATACAGTAAGATGCCATTTCCTGCTACCTATTATAGCACTTGAACAAATGGATGGAAGACTGCTTTTCCATACCTGCAAACAAGTTAGTGAGGAATGTTGTGCTAAAAGAAGAAAGCTTAGGGAGCTCTAGTGAAAATCATCTAAAATTAAATTAAAGATTTGGAGTGTCATGACACAGAATGAACATGCAAATGTTCAATCTCTTGTGAAGTATGCAATATGCTGTATCCTGCCACCTGTAGCCGTGCTTGAACACTTAGATGCATGACTATTTTCCATACCTGCAAAACATGCTCTGTATAGATGCATTGAGCAGCTCTAATACATAGCAAGATATCTTATTTGACTTTTTTTAAAGAACTCATCCCTGTTATTTTCATATGTGGCAGTCTTTGTACTGTGTAAAGTTCATATGAAAAAATGCATGAAGATGGAAGTCTAATTATAACCGTTACTAGTAGCTTTGTTCTTGCAATATAAACTATCTTAGATTGAATGCAGAGAGAATAGAATGCGGTGACACTGAACATGAGTAAGCTTGCATATGTATAGTACACTGCAGTCATTAATACCTTCTATGAAGTAGCAATTGTTATTGGCAAGTTATATGTCATGATTTATGCAAATTGTTTTGATTGTACCAAAAAAGTTAATAGTTGTTGGTTTAAGACTTCCAAGGGTTTATATTGCAATCCCTACCAGATACCAGTCATAAAATTAAGAGTACGGTAAATTCCATAATTTTGTTGAAGGAAGGGGATTAAATGTGTTAGAACTTAGAAAAGGACAAATGGTTGGTTATCAGGTTGAGCTAATAGCATCTGTGACCATAAAGATAGCACAATGCAAAAAGAAATTGGCTTCCGTGGATAGCAAGGGGATTAAATGTAGGAGAGGGCAAATGGTCGGTTAACAGGTTGAGCTAACAGCATCTTTGACCATAAAGCTAGCGCAATGCAAAAAGAAATTGGCATGCGTGGATTTAAAATCAAACAGACATTTCATGAGTATATTTCCTTTCAAAGGTGAGAAACTCAATATAGTCCAGAAGCCAGCTAATTATAAACCGGAGAAATGGCAAATCAGTAGTGGATGGCATGGGAGATGAGCTAAGTAATCTTGTATATAGGGGCAAGCTTGTGTATTCTCTACGAGAGAAGAATACGTGGAATCATTAAAATTCTAATACCCAGACAAACTTTTCTCCAGTTACTCTATATAACTTACTTTAAGCTTTCAACACAGAAGTTATCATAACTACGCAGAGGGAGAATAGTGTGCCCAACCCAAACTGTGCTGATCTACCGGATAGCAGTGGGACCTCAAAAGTCTTCTTAGTTGGGCTATTGGCATCCAATATTTTTCTTGAGCTTCAGTCACATCAGCAATATGGGAAGAGACCAAGAACTGAGATATGGAACTCTGAGGACTGGAAAAGGACTATCTTTTTGTTCCCCGCAACATCTCATATCTGTTGACAGAATTTCCTCTCAAAAGTTTGGGAAACACATGTTACAGCAAGAGAGAATCAAAACATGATTGATTCCACAATAATCAGGACAAAGCGGAAGCCTCCCATTCTTGAACTAACCCAAAGTTTTGTTCACTTATTAGAGCCCTGGCACAGAGCTCAATGCAACATCCAACTGTTGAATGAACAGGAGTCTTAGTTGCAGGTTATGCATCAGACTTGTATGCGTCAATGTAATGGATCTGACATAAGAAATTTTTTTAACATCTCTGACATATAACGGTTCTCTCATCAGTAGAGCTCTAGCTGTTATAACAGCTCTGGCATGTAACGGCTCTGTCATAAGAGCTTTAATTGTTGTAACAGTTGGAAGAGCTGTTGATTCCACCTGAACTTGTGCAACTATAGCCGCTGATTCCAGATTCTTAAATTACATCTCAGGGTAGTATAAGTACATGTATTCTAGTAATGTACATTGTTAGAGAGACTGCGTGTATTTTTTACTTGTGTACAGTGTTTTATGGTGAAAAAAAATAAAAATAAAAATTTTACAAATAAACAAATTGGAGGGCCATTTCTTCCTCCAAAATCCTCATGTCTGGGTTTACTCTCTYAAGGGCTTTRTTCTTACTTCTTATAATTCTGCTGTGCACTCTACATTTTTTATTTTTAACACCGACCAGGTTTGGGAGATCTATAGTATGTTCAAGATCTAGAACATGAAAATTTCATAATTTAGTTATGACTTATAATTTTATAATTYTGCTGTGCACTCTACATTTTCATTTTTAACACCGATCAGGTTTAGGAGGTCTATAGTATATTCAAGATCTAGAAGATGCAAATTCCATAATTCAGTGGCGACTTCTTATAATTCTTCTGTGCACTCTACTTTTCCATTTTTAACACCATCCATGTTAGGAGATTTATAGTATGCTCAAGATCAGGTTTAGGAATTCTATAGTATGTTCAAGATCTAGAAGATGCAAATTCCATAATTCAATGGCGACTTATTATAATTCTTCTGTGCACTCTACTTTTTCATTTTTAACAACACCATCCATGTTAGGAGATCTATAGTATGCTCAATATCTAGAAGATGAGAATTGCACAATTCAATGATTAGAAGATTCAAATTCCATAATTCAATGAAGACTTCTTATAATTCTTCTGTGCACTCTACTTTTTTCATTTTTAACACCGTCAATGTTAGGAGATCTATAGTATGCTCAAGATCTAGAAGATGAGAATTGCACAATTCAATGATTCGATCCTGAAAATATAGACACTTCAAAGTACACAACGAAAAATCCTGAAAACTATTTACGGGTCTGTTGGGTATAGACATCCCTTTTCAATAAAGTGATGTCATTTTTATTAAATTAAGCATAAAAGAATGATCAAGGTTGACTTTATCAACGTATCTACCAATTATAAATAAGGATGTGTTAGGAAAGTGTGTACTTGTATTTAATATCTGTCTCTTCCCTTGGTGAAGTATGGAAAACGAGTCGGGAGCACCAAGACTTTATATCAAGATTCTTTATGAATAAGATAATTCTTCTAATGGTTCGGCAGTGGCTTTTCCTTCCAATCTAATGGGTTTCCAGCCATAAATTTCATGTGGGATGATGTGATTGCTTTTTTTTTTACGCTTTTGTTTGTTTTAGGAATGATATTATGTTAATGGGTTTCCAGCCATAAATTTCATGTGGGATGATGTGATTGCTTTTTTTTTTACGCTTTTGTTTGTTTTAGGAATGATATTATGTTAATGGACACTGATTAATAGTAAACTGTAAAATTTGATATGAATATGTTAGGCAAGGTTAATTGAAGGTTAGGTCTACTTTGCCCAGCAGGATCCAATTTAGTAATGATTATAGAGTTATAATGGTTTGACTAGTTGTGCTATTTGGTCAATTATGTTGCGAGGGTTTGTCCATCTTCACTATCATATGAATAACTATTTCCTTTGTCATTGCATTAATATTATAAATATAAACTTTTAATTTTGMCTATGGTACTATTTTTATGCATACATCGTGCTATTGTTTTGAGGGTTTGTCCATCTTCACAACCAGAKGAGTAACTWWTTCCTTTACCAWTGTATTAACAATATAMACATAAACTTTTATTTTTGCCAATGAAACTATTGTTATGGATCAATCTCTAAACACTCTTTAACACACCATTATTTATTGATATAAAATTAGATGTTAATATGCAATTGATATAAGATTTGATGTTAATATGCAATGCAACTTATTTAAACTTTACAAGGGAATTGATAAATAATTTGATTGGATACCTTGAATGAGGGGATACAACATCTCATACCTTGAATGAGAGGAGACAACATAGCCAACTATATACCCAAGGGTTGTCACGACAAACTTTCTTTTGCTAACTTGAATACTACCGAGGGTTATTGTGGCAAGCTCTTGTTGATCTTGTTTAGGAATGTCATTACTATTTTAGGTGTAGAGTTGTCATGACTAGCTACTCCCCATAAATAAGAAATGATGTTTAATCCGGGTAGAAATGAGAAATTTTAAGGCCAAAACTAACGCTCCTAGTAATGCATTATGCAAATAATCTACATTCTTACAAATGCGATTGGTTATAGTTTTCCTACAAATTATATAATTTATAGAGTAAACACACATGATGGAAGAATACATCAATACAATAGTGATAGCAATGGTAGTGAGGCAGCTACTCTCTTGTAATATGGTTTTGTAAGATGTAAAGGATAATTGTGTTTAAATGTTGCATTTTGTTATACAGATGTTGGAATATATCGTCTATGAGCTAATTTTCCATGTTTTTTCCAAAAAAAAGATTTACCAATTTCCATTTTTTTTTAAATTATAAAAAAATATCGCCAAACATTTTATAGTTTGCATATTAAGGACTAGTAAGATTCACCAAGGTTTCTAGATTCTGAGATAAATTTCCATCCTTAAAATTATACCTGATTGGAATCAATTTTTTCTACATGAATGTACTAAGTGTTTTGGAGGACCTAAAAAATGTATACTTCCAACTTCAAACGCAAAATATGGCAGTGTAAAGTTACAGGTTCAAAACTAAAGCAATTTCATAATTTCTTTAGAATGGAGTTTTGAGCAAGGCTTAACGTTGCACAATAAGAGACATGGTGAAAAGGTGTGAAATAAACTGTAATGAGGCCTAGTTCTTTTATATTTAGAGTGGTCAACTGATAGTCTCGATTCAGTCAATTTTTCAAATAGGTTGGCATGCACAATCATTATTGTAGTGCATTGAGATTGACCTTGTTCAATGTTATTTTCCATCACATGTTTGCATTTAAGTTAGGTCATTTTTTGAGGATGTAAATGCCCTTATTTTCCTATACATTTTTATCATATTAAAGATGCATAATGTTAATATATTCTTAAGGTGGTTCTATTTGGGCTCATGTAGGATTATAAGTGAAGTCATGTAGGATTATAAGTGAAGTTGGGTTAAGGGGAAGGTGAATCTTTGTTGGTGGGTATGTCATGACATCATTCCCAATTACATATTTGCAAGAAACATCCAACTTGTAAATAAAGGTGTAGAATATTTCCAAATATTTGCTTGTAAATCACTCATTTTCTCTCACCTTTACTATAGTGATTGGCTTGAATCTATGTTTTTCTATGATGTGATAGAAACATGATTCCAACTATTGAAGGAAAACCATATAATATTCATATTGGGGTTACATTGACATATTAGCACACTCAAAGAACATGATAATTAAAAAAAATATATGATAAGTCAACATGTGCTTAATTGGGTTAGTGAAAGTGGGGTGGTGTTATTACCCCCGCTAGGGTTCAAGTCTCTCAATGACATGCTTATGAGCCTTGTTCTTGTGTGTATCTGTGCTTACAAAACTGAGTGGGGACAAGGGAAAGTCCTAAGCAACTTTGGTGGAATAGATACCCCCCACTTATGACTTCTTAGCCAAAGGGGGCTTCCATATTAGAGCAGGGCGTTTGTTGGAGAATTTTCAATGATAAAAAATAGAAATACAAAAAAACAACTCAATGATCAATAAAGCCTTGAGATGTACAACATAAAGTTTCCTTCCACATTATATTGATGGATGGAAAGCTATACTCCTTAGCAGCATTGAGTTCTTATAGGCATAAAAAAATTCCACTTGGTATGAAAACTTATTATCTATCCATGGTAAATGGTTAGAATGGCCTTTAACTAACAACTAAGTTATAGATTTAAACCAAATTTGTTAGAAATAAACTTAAATTGGTAATTAAAATAAAAGTTTAAATCTTGTTTGCTTAACCTTCAGAAAGGCTTATCTTTCCTTTCTAAACTGATAAATGTGGCCAAGGGGACCAGCAACACCATATATGGAACCTTAATTATTTAGGGTCTAATTAATTACACATGCCATTCTTAATATGTAGATTCAATAGCCTTGGTTTGGCACTCCAAGCAATGCTTGATTAATTGTTAAAAGATGCGAAACTCTGAAAAAATAATTTAAAATAATTGATTGGCATTCAAGGGAACATAAAGATGTTTAATGAGCCATATGCCTTCGTTTACCCTCTTCGTGAAGGAGGTATTAACATGTATAGATAAAGATTTTATAATGATATAACTGTCTTTGATAAAATAATTTAAAATAATTGATTGGCATTCAAGGGAACATAAAGATGTTTAATGAGCCATATGCCTTCATTGACCCTCTTCGTGAAGAAGGTATTAACATGTGTAGATAAAGATTTTATAATGATATAACTGTCTTTGATGGGGCTTATTCAACTTGGTATGATATGTTTATAATACATTTACCTTGTCATTTAAACTTGTAATTTGATTTTATTGTGTTTGATGAGTGTATATTAAGGAGTGGCATGCATTTAATGTTCTATGAATTTGAAGTATGTTTAATATTTATTATCATTGATTTATTTCACATATAATGCATGTATGTATTTAATAGTGTACAATTACAGAGTGAGGGTTTGGTTGGTTGATAAAGTGGGAGTGGTAATATTTCCTTATCAAGTTTTAACTTTCCTTGCTAAATGACATGTTCACCTCTCATGGCTTGACACACCCATGTGAGTGGATCATTTGTTGCGATTCAGAGTAGGTGCAAGTCCTTAGTGACTTTGAAAAAATAGATAACACCCCACTCATGGCTTCTTCATGAAAGAAGTTTGAGTAGTTAAATTATGAATTGGTTTAGTTTCATTGAATATATTCCCAAATTGGGGAGGTGCATGAATGCCACATTTTAATATGAGAAACATATGTCAAAAAAATGTATGATAAATGGATTGTTTGATAATTGCATTCATCTTATGTCTCATTTGTATTGCCTTGTCAAATTTTACATTTTAGAAAATTTTGTTCACAGTTAAAAAAAATGACTTTTTTTGTATTACCAGAATAAATGTTGTGGTCAAACTTGGACAATATTCATTACATAACCTCAACTAAAGGAAATTTAGTTGTTTGACCATACGGGAGAGGGAGAGGCGTGGAGTCGTTGAACTATTTAATATAGGGAGAGGAACTTTAGTTGACCATAAGAATTTTAGACATTGGATCAAAGGGAGAGGAACTTTAGTTGACCATAAGAATTTTTAGACATTGGATCAAAGGGAGAGGAACTTTAGTTGCTTGACCATAAGGGAGAGGGAGAGAAACATAGTTGTTCGGTTCTTTAATAAAGGGAGAATAACTTTAGTTGATCATAAGGCACTTTAGACATTCTAAGAAAGGGAGAGGAACTTTAGTTGCTCAACCATAAGGGAGAATGAGCGGTCCATAGCCGCTCGATTATGTAATAATGGAGATGAACTTTAGTCTACCAAAGTGTCTTTAGACACTTGACCAAAGGGAGAGGGAAATGAGCTTTAGTTGCTTAACCATAAGGGAGAGGGAAATGAACTTTAGTTGCTTGACCATAAGGGAGAGGTAGAGGGAGAGGGAGATGAACTTTAATTGCTCGACCAAAGGGACAAGAACTTAGTTACTCGACCAAAGGGTGAAAAATGAAGTACTCAACCAAAGGGTGAAAAATGAAGTACTCAACCAAAGGGTGATCAATGAACTTTAGTTGCTCGACCAAAAGGGAGAGGTGTAGAGCTACTCACCTATTTCATATAAAGAGAGGAAATTTAGTTGCTTGACCATATGGTAAGATGAATTGCTTGACCAAAGGGAGAGGGAGGTATGAAGCTACTCGATTCTTTAATAAAGGGAGAGGAACTTAGTTGTTCGGTTATTTAATAAAGAGAGTGGAACTTAGTTGCTCAATTCTTTTGACTTAGGGATATTGAGGAAATTTAATTGCTAGTAAGCAACTTTAGTTGCTTGACCAAAGAGCATTGGGTAAATAGTTGCTAAATGTTTTTCTAGCGAACTATTTATATTTATTTCTTAAAATAAAATAATAGATTAAGTGTTTCTATAGCGAACTATTTATTATTATCTATTATGAAATTTTCTTAGGTGCAACGCCGCTCATTCTTTAGCTAAGGGAAAGGAACTTTAGTTGCTCGACCATAGGGA
The DNA here is from genome assembly GCA_010110895.2 of Picea sitchensis. Taxonomy (NCBI): domain Eukaryota; kingdom Viridiplantae; phylum Streptophyta; class Pinopsida; order Pinales; family Pinaceae; genus Picea; species Picea sitchensis. The sequence goes on along the minus strand of SNQJ01S0014470.1, from coordinate 179,777 downwards.
GAGGAAGAGGTGTAGAGCCACTCATTAATAAAGGGAGAGAAACTTTAGTTGTTTGACCATAAGGGAGAGACATAATACTTTCTAATCTTTATGTAGGGTCTTAATATATGACGCCCACTAGAGAGATAAGTAGATAGGTATTTGTAAGGCACTCTCAATTAGGTATGACTTCACTTGGTTGCAAGCTTATATCATATATTTCAGTAACTAGAGCTAGGGAGATAAGTTAAACCCAAGAAAAAGTAAGAATAACTCCATTAAAGGCATAATTGATTTGAAAACATAGACTTCAATTTTACAGTATTTACACACTCAACCATTGGGAAAGGAAGGGTCCCTTTAAAGTATTGGCTCGTATGTTTTTGACAATTAGAGAGATAATAAAGAGGAAGAACTTGTTTTGGTCTTCCTACACTTTGACTTTTGATGCCCCCAAGAATATATAAGGCTTTCAAGGCACTCTCTGCAATTGGATACGCCTTCACTTGGTTGTGAGATTGTATCATTTATTTCGGTTAATGGTTCTTATTACATAATGTTAGGATTTACCTATATCAAATAGGTCCACTTTTACCAAACTTGGGGGGGCTTTGTTATGGCTGATGTAGCAAAGCATTGACCTAAAGACTTAATTTTCATTGAAGGGGATAAAAATAGTATTGGGATAGAATATCCTATCCTATTTTATGCTTTTACATGTTACCTCTCCCAAAGTCACTTTGTTCCTCGACCCCCTTTACTATAGTTTGTACTATAGAATGAATAGTCTAATTGTTAAAATATTGTGTAACTGCAAAGAATATTCTTATCCCCTTTTCTAGATAAAGATAAAATATATTTATTATTGATTAGATCAATCCCCTTTTGTGGATTGATCATGTCGGTCATTGTAATTGACCAAATCCGCTTTTTCGGATTGGTCAAACCCTAATTGTAATAGGCTAAATAAGAAGTCGGCCCCATAATATATTAAAGAGGCCCCATAATATATTAAAGGTGGTTATAACCACCCAGAAGAAGACGTCGGCCCTGCCAGTGAAGAGACACTTCCACACGTGCCATAATTGTATAAATAAGAGAGGTAAGCGCCTCATTTGAACACACACTCAGCTCACTCATCTAGTGCACAAGTTTTGAAGGAAGTTGCAGTTGTCGGTTGCCGAAAGAAGGAAGAGAGAGAGGCGTGTTGCTCAGTGTTGGATATTCTCTGTTGTCTGGTTCATTATCTTGGCATTGTATTGGCTATCNCATAAACTTTTATTTTTGCCAATGAAACTATTGTTATGGATCAATCTCTAAACACTCTTTAACACACCATTATTTATTGATATAAAATTAGATGTTAATATGCAATTGATATAAGATTTGATGTTAATATGCAATGCAACTTACTTAAACTTTACAAGGGAATTGATAAATAATTCGATTGGATACCTTGAATTAGGGGATACAACATTGCATACCTTGAATGAGAGGAGACAACATAGCCAACTATATACCCAAGGGTTGTTACGACAAACTTTCTTTTGCTAACTTGAATACTACCGAGGGTTATTGTGGCAAGCTCTTGTCGATGTTGTTTAGGAATGTCATTACTATTTTAGGTGTAGAGTTGTCATGACTAGCTACTCCCCATAAATAAGAAATGATGTTTAATCCGGGTAGAAATGAGAATTTTTAAGGCCAAAACTAGCGCTCCTAGTAATGCATTATGCAAATAATCTACATTCTTACAAATGCGATTGGTTATAGTTTTCCTACAAATTATATAATTTATAGAGTAAACACACATGATGGAAGAATACATCAATACAATAGTGATAGCAATGGTAGTGAGGCAGCTACTTTCTTGTAATATGGTTTTGTAAGATGTAAAGGATAATTGTGTTTAAATGTTGCATTTTGTTATACAGATGTTGGAATATATCGTCCATGAGCTAATTTTCCATGTTTTTTCCGAAAAAAAGATTTATCAATTTCCATTTTTTTAAGAAGTGATTCGCTCAATTTCTATAGAATAAAATCATTTTACCTTAAAAATAGCCCAAATTTTATAGAAAATATAGAAAATCCTTAGAAATTTGATTTTTTTATAAAAAAATATCGCCAAACATTTTATAGTTTGCATATTAAGGACTAGTAAGATTCACCAAGGTTTCTAGATTTTGAGATAAATTTCTATCCTTAAAATTATACCTGGTTGGAATCAATTTTTTCTACATGAATGTACTAAGTGTTTTGGAGGACCCTAAAAAATGTATACTTCCAACTTCAAACGTAAAATATGGCCGTGTAAAGTTACAGGTTCAAAACTAAAGCAATTTCATAATTTCTTTAGAATGGAGTTTTGACCAAGGCTTAACGTTGCACAATAAGAGACATGGTGAAAAGCTGTGAAATAAACTTTAATGAGGCCTAGTTCTTTTATATTTAGAGTGGTCAAATGATAGTCTCGGTTCAGTCAATTTTTCAAATAGGTTGGCATGCACAATCATTATTGTAGTGCATTGATATTGACCTTGTCCAATGTTATTTTCCATCAAGTGCATTGATATTGACCTTGTCCAATGTTATTTTCCATCACATGTTTGCATTTAAGTTAGGTCATTTTTTGGGGATGTAAATGCTCTTATTTTCCTATACATTTATATCATATTAAAGATGCATAATGTTAATATATTCTTAAGGTGGTTCTATTTCGGCTCATGTAGGATTATAAGTGAAGTTGGGTTAAGGGGAAGGTGAATCTTTGTTGGTGGGTATGCCATGACATCATTCCCAATCACATATTTGCAAGAAACATCCAACTTGTAAATAAAGGTGTAGAATATTTCCAAATATTTGCTTGTAAATCACTCATTTTCTCTCACCTTTACTATAGTGATTGGCTTGAATCTATGTTTTTCTATGATGTGATAGAAACATGATTCCAACTATTGAAGGAAAACCATATAATATTCATATTGGGGTTACGTTGACATATTAGGACACTCAAAGAACATGATAATTAAAAAAATATATGATAAGTCAACATGTGCTTAATTGGGTTAGTGAAAGTGGGGTGGTGTTATTACCCCCGTTAGGGTTCAAGTCTCTCAATGACATGCTTATGAGCCTTGTTCTTGTGTGTATCTGTGCTTACAAAACTGAGTGGGGACAAGGGAAATTCCTAGGCAACTTTGGTGGAATAGATACCCCCCACTTGTGACTTCTTAGCCAAAGGGGGCTTCCATATTAGAGCAAGGCGTTTGTTGGAGAATTTTCAATGATAAAAAAATAGAAATACAAAAAAACAACTCAATGATCAATAAAGCCTTGAGATGTACAACATAAAGTTTCCTTCCACATTATATTGATGGATGGAAGGCTATACTCCTTAGCAACATTGAGTTCTTAAAGGCATCAAAAGATTCCACTTGGTATGAGAACTTATTATCTATCCATGGTAAATGATTAGAATGGCCTTTAACTAACAACTAAGTTATAGATTTAAACCAATTTGTTAGAAATAAACTTAAATTGGTAATTAAAATAAGGGTTTAAGTCTTGTTTGCTTGACCTTCATAAAGGCTTATCGTTCCTTTTTAAACTGATAAATGTGACCAAGGGGACCATTAACACCATATATGGAACCTTAATTATTTAGGGTCTAATTAATTACACATGCCATTCTTAATATGTAGATTCAGTAGCCTTGGTTTGGCACTCCAAGCAATGCTTGATTAATTGTTCAAAGATGCGAAACTCTGAAAAAATAATTGATTGGCATTCAAGGGAACATAAAGATGTTTAATGAGCCATATGCCTTCGTTTACCCTCTTCGTGAAGGAGGTATTAACATGTGTAGATAAAGATTTTATAATAATATACATGTCTTTGATGGGGCTTATTCAACTTGGTATGATATGTTTATAATACATTTACCTTGTCATTTAAACTTGTAATTTGATTTTATTGTGTTTGACGAGTGTATATTAAGGAGTGGCATGCATTTAATGTTCTATGAATTTGAAGTATGTTTAATATTTATTATCATTGATTTATTTCATATATAATGCATGTATGTATTTAATAGTGTACAATTACGGAGTGAGGGTTTGGTTGGTTGATAAAGTGGGAGTGGTAATATTTTCTCATCAAGTTTTAACATCCCTCGCTAAATGACATGTTCACCTCTCATGGCTTGACACACCCATGTGAGTGGATCATTTGTTGCGATTCAGGGTAGGTGCAAGTCCTTAGTGACTTTGAAAAAATAGATAACACCCCATTCATGGCTTCTTCGTGAAAGAAGTTTGAGTAGTTAAATTATGAATTGGTTTAGTTTCATTGAATATATTCCCAAATTGGGGAGGTGCATGAGTGCCACATTTTAATATGAGAAACACATGTCAATAAAATATATGATAAATGGATTGTTTGATAATTGCATTCATCTTATGTCTCTTTTGTATTGCCTCGTCAAATTTTACATTTTAGAAAATTTTGTTCACAATTAAAAAAAATGACTTTTTTTGTATTACCAGAATAAATGTTGTGGTCAAACTTGGACAATATTCATTACATAACCTCAACTAAAGGAACTTTAGTTGCTTGACCATAAGGGAGAGGGAGAGGTGTGGAGTCGTTGAACTATTTAATATAGGGAGAGGAACTTTAGTTGACCATAAGAATTTTTAGACATTGGATAGTTGCTTGACCATAAGGGAGAGGGAGAGAAACATAGTTGTTCGGTTCTTTAATAAAGGGAGAATAACTTTAGTCGATCATAAGGCACTTTAGACATTCTAAGAAAGGGAGAGGAACTTTAGTTGCTCAACCATAAGGGAGAATGAGCGGTGCATAGCCGCTCGATTATGTAATAATGGAGATGAACTTTAGTCGAGCAAAGTGTCTTTAGACACTTGACCAAAGGGAGAGGGAAATGAGATTTAGTTGCTTAACCATAAGGGAGAGGGAAATGAGCTTTAGTTGCTTGACCATAAGGGAGAGGCAGAGGGAGAGGGAGATGAACTTTAATTGCTCGACCAAAGGGATAGGAACTTAGTTACTCGACCAAAGGGTGAAAAATGAAGTACTCAACCAAAGGGTGAAAAATGAAGTACTCAACCAAAGGGTGATCAACGAACTTTAGTTGCTTGACCAAAAGGGAGAGGTGTAGAGCTACTCACCTATTTCATATAAAGAGAGGAAATTTAGTTGCTTGACCATATGGTAAGATGAATTGCTTGACCAAAGGGAGAGGGAGGTATGAAGCTACTCGATTCTTTAATAAAGGGAGAGGAACTTAGTTGTTCGGTTATTTAATAAAGAGAGTGGAACTTAGTTGCTCAATTCTTTTGACTTAGGGATATTGAGGAAATTTAATTGCTAGTAAGCAACTTTAGTTGCTTGACCAAAGAGCATTGGGTAAATAGTTGCTAAATGTTTTTCTAGCGAACTATTTATATTTATTTCTTAAAATAAAATAATAGATTAAGTGTTTCTATAGCGAACTATTTATTATTATCTATTATGAAATTTTCTTAGGTGCAACGCCGCTCATTCTTTAGCTAAGGGAAAGGAACTTTAGTTGCTCGACCATAGGGAGAGGAAGAGGTGTAGAGCCACTCATTAATAAAGGGAGAGAAACTTTAGTTGTTTGACCATAAGGGAGAGACATAATACTTTCTAATCTTTATGTAGGGTCTTAATATATGACGCCCACTAGAGAGATAAGTAGATAGGTATTTGTAAGGCACTCTCAATTAGGTATGACTTCACTTGGTTGCAAGCTTATATCATATATTTCAGTAACTAGAGCTAGGGAGATAAGTTAAACCCAAGAAAAAGTAAGAATAACTCCATTAAAGGCATAATTGATTTGAAAACATAGACTTCAATTTTACAGTATTTACACACTCAACCATTGGGAAAGGAAGGGTCCCTTTAAAGTATTGGCTCGTATGTTTTTGACAATTAGAGAGATAATAAAGAGGAAGAACTTGTTTTGGTCTTCCTACACTTTGACTTTTGATGCCCCCAAGAATATATAAGGCTTTCAAGGCACTCTCTGCAATTGGATACGCCTTCACTTGGTTGTGAGATTGTATCATTTATTTCGGTTAATGGTTCTTATTACATAATGTTAGGATTTACCTATATCAAATAGGTCCACTTTTACCAAACTTGGGGGGGCTTTGTTATGGCTGATGTAGCAAAGCATTGACCTAAAGACTTAATTTTCATTGAAGGGGATAAAAATAGTATTGGGATAGAATATCCTATCCTATTTTATGCTTTTACATGTTACCTCTCCCAAAGTCACTTTGTTCCTCGACCCCCTTTACTATAGTTTGTACTATAGAATGAATAGTCTAATTGTTAAAATATTGTGTAACTGCAAAGAATATTCTTATCCCCTTTTCTAGATAAAGATAAAATATATTTATTATTGATTAGATCAATCCCCTTTTGTGGATTGATCATGTCGGTCATTGTAATTGACCAAATCCGCTTTTTCGGATTGGTCAAACCCTAATTGTAATAGGCTAAATAAGAAGTCGGCCCCATAATATATTAAAGAGGCCCCATAATATATTAAAGGTGGTTATAACCACCCAGAAGAAGACGTCGGCCCTGCCAGTGAAGAGACACTTCCACACGTGCCATAATTGTATAAATAAGAGAGGTAAGCGCCTCATTTGAACACACACTCAGCTCACTCATCTAGTGCACAAGTTTTGAAGGAAGTTGCAGTTGTCGGTTGCCGAAAGAAGGAAGAGAGAGAGGCGTGTTGCTCAGTGTTGGATATTCTCTGTTGTCTGGTTCATTATCTTGGCATTGTATTGGCTATCNAAATTATACGAATCAATACATTAATAGAAGAAGTAACACTTCATAAAGTATTCTATGGAGTTACCGCTTGCTTATTTCTTTGCCTTGCTTTATTCTATCCCTACGGAATTATATGAGTCAAGACATTATAGTAAATCTTGGCGAGTGTGTCAAAACATAAGACATGTATCATTTTGTCAATCCCACCATTATTTTAGCATACTTAATTAATTAATCAGTTGAACAACTTCATTCCTCACTCATTGGTCGAACAACTTTGTGATCCTAATAGATAAGTACGTTGTGGATGTCCTAGTATATCTCCACCATACTTACATGGTAGGAGATCCATCCCATCCATGGTTACCCAGTCCTAGTAGGAGATTCACTAATGAATCAAAATTGAGGAAATTACAAGGATCAAGGATTGACAAATGAAGAGGGCATCAACATATATAGATAGTGGCCATCATGAGCCATCTCCAGCCTCCATTCCTCAATCGAGAATATATATCTTTCTATGGATGTGCTCAACCCTACAACAACATTCCAAATGAGTTATGGATTCGACCCTATAATGAAATATTATAGCTCCCCACAACATAGGGGATGTGCCTCTCTCATTGCCAAAGGGAGAAGAGGTTGAGAAGAGTAAAGTGTGGTTTGAGGAGGAGAAAAAAAGCTATTTTTTAATCATAAATAACATGACTCCAAAAGTGGGGTCAATAGGTGGATCAATGATGGGGTGAAGTGTGGTTTTTTCAAAAGAAATTAGAGGATTCTATAGGAAATACCCTAGATGCATCCATAATTTGTGTATTAGTTAGAAAGTGGACAATATTAATTATAAAGGCGAACTAAATTAGATATGGGTCGTGGATTGAGATAGGAGCTTGGGATAAGAAAGTTACTAATTATTTACTAAAAGGTGGGTACTATCTAATATGCATAAATGAAGTGTTAGTTCACTATTGCCCCTTTCAAACTTTAACACTTTGTTCATTATTATTCTTCAGTCCTGCTGGAGGGAATGAAAAGCAACAAACAAGCATCGCCATTTTGTTTTGAGCAACATTACTACTATGTTCAATCCCTTTGATTGCAAGGTATGTTCGTGGGGGAGGACAAATACAAAGCGAAAATCCTACCTCCCTTGGGGGACAGGGTTTGAATGGTATATTCTTGTTTTGATGATAGTCTTCATCTGTCAAATAACAACCCATCTGTTAAATAACAACCCATGGTATTTTGAGAAAAGCATTGATATGGATGAATAGGGTGGGAAACCTATATGACTTGACTATTCAAACTTGAATTTGGGGAGAAAATGTTGTTTGTTGACCTTGGTGTCGATTCATTACTATAAGTCATAGTCTAAACATGCTATGAATTGATCATTTTCCAATAGTTCAAATTAATGGGAAAGGACACTGGTATTTTTAGCATAAATTTCAGCAAAAAAGCATTTTGGATTATGGCATCGTAGTTAGCAGAGGTCAGCATTGCATAATCTGGTTGCAGTAGAGGTATTCAAGGGTGCCCAATCCATTTTTATATTAAAAACAACAATTTCAAATCTAAATTTACAATTTTGGTATAGATTGTCTAATTGGATTCCAGTTATGAAAAATGAAAAAAATGTTGAAATTTAACTTTTTCTTGCTATCACTTTACCATAATGCACAATTTGGTTTCATCAAATAGGCATGTTTGAAATGCGCAGAATTTGGTTCCATAAAGTAGAATCTAGAGGACCAAATATCAAATAGGGATAACTAGTCCCAATTTCTTTCATTTTAGGGAATCAATAACAAAGCACTAATGCCTAAAATGATGGGATCATTTTATCGAGTTACTTCCTTCTATTCCATTAAATTGACTACCTAAGCTTGAAAAGTGGAATAAAGCCCAATCCTACAAAAGTAGATAGAAATGGGAAAATAATCTCAGGGGTTCCCACTGCAATTATATTCGAAAATATTGATTTGGAAGAGTAGTGAATTGATGAACACAGAGAGGGCAAGGGTGTTGCCTTGAACCCATAGTGATATCCCTTTTCTTATTCGTAAAATATTGATCTTTGAGACTGGCTTTGTTGCTTGATCGTTACCAATGCCCTTAGATACAAAAATCCGTTTCAATTTTGTATATATGATCAAGCAGGCCTGATCAGAAAAAAAGTCTCTAAGTCTCATGCTTTGATGAGGTAGAGGAACCTAAGTGAGGTCGAAAGCATTGCATGCATGCAGGAAATTGGGTGTACCGTCTTTTTTATTGAACATATAACAAAGAATGGGGATTTGACTGTGGAGAAACAATCGTTGTGCTATAATGAATGATTTACGCCCACCTAATTCTTCCATAGAGGTTTGTAGATGGGACAGGTGGGGAAATGAGGAATCCCACCTCTTTATTGCAATCTCATCAAAGGTGCAGATTGATACCCCTTAACCATGCAAAATGATGCTTCTAAGGAATTGGACATTGAGCTATGTTCTCACTCCCCATTGTTTCAAAATTGCATACCTCCTTCCAGGTGCAAGGCACTTGCTTTCGCCATGTTCTTGGCCAAGGAGTTAAGATCTCGTTTGACATGATATAAAGAGCACCCCAACATCAATGGATCCAAGCGGATTGTGCGTTGGATTGTTCTAATGACACTCACAGAAGAGGGAACGCTACCATACTTCAAAGCTCTAATGTCAATCATGGAATCTTCAATAATAGTCATAGAGCTTGTTGTTCAAGCACGTTCAAGCACTTAATAGATTGGTTCGTAAGTGCTTCAATATTGTCAATTGAGTTTAGCTTGGATGGTTGGGAGTAATTATTGTTATCCTCTTCACTTGGGTTCAATTCTTGTAAGTGACATGTTGAACTCATAATGAGTATATTGTTGTAATGGCATTTTCCCCCAACTTTGTCTAGAATACATCATACTTTTGTTGCTTGTTATGATCCATGCCAGCACTCACACACTTGTTGTTGGCTCACCCTTTGTTGTATATTTGTTTTAAATTGCATTCAAATTAAAATAAAAATGGAGTGCAACTTAACCCTCCAAATCACTATGGTCAGCCCGAATCTCAAGGAATGTTTAGCTCCTTATAAACGTATTCAATCAAATTTTCCATCACACATAAGTCAAAGTCAAATCAAATTACCAGCTTTGGTTTCAAATGATTAATAAATTCCATTTCTAGAATGCCCTATGTTACTCTCTTAAAAATAGTTTTCATTGCAATTTTTTTCACAGGATTTTTTGATGTTTAGGATGAAAATGTTAAAGAGAGAGATATTTTGCATACTGCCAAATGCACTTCTTAACATTTTCATTGCAAATTTTTTCACATGATTTTTTAATGTTTAGGATGAAAATGTTAAAGAGATAGATATTTTGCATACTGCCAAATGCACTTCTTAACACGGTTTGACTCATTGTGTATGCTTTACAAAATCCCACATTTTCACTTATTGATCAAGGGACCAAATATTTGAATCTCTTAATGGTGAGATAAAGTGAGATCAAAAGATGTGCAAGTTACTTGTTTTTGTGGATCTGGAATATATTTCTGGACGCTGAAAACTATCTTAAAAATATTTCCAGGACGTTGGAAACATCTTGGTGATTTTGGGCCTTTTCCAGCGATCGCTCAAGCTGTTTCTTGATGTTTTGTAAAAATCACTGGAAATCATCAATGTTCCACCAAGACTCCGGGACGGGGGGACGCACAAGGGGGACGTGTGGGAGTGCCCCCAAATTTTAGGGATTTTTGAAAAATGGGGGACGGGGGGACGTCACATATATAATATAAAAAATATAAAAAATAAAATTTTAAAAATAAAAATAATAATGATAAGTCTCAACAATAACATATGATGCAGAAGCTAGAAAGATTAGAGGAAAGAAAGCCAAAGTTAATTTTGCTGATGATTTGCCGCCTCCCAAGAAGAATAAGGTGGTAAAGAATCCCGAGGACAAGATGACAGAGGGTTCGCCCATAAAGATATGCACTCACTTGCCACAATGTTCGGCAAGATCAGATATCGTTCAGGGTCAGAAATCCGGTCCCTGAGTTAGAAGTAATCAATCGTTTAGCTACTACAGAATCTACACTCAGCCTTTCTACTAATGTAGGGTGTAATTTCATGGATAATATTATAACACCTGTGATAATGGGTATTTCTGAGAGGGCAGTCATTGGGATGGTAACTCATTGCTTGACTGCAAGTTCCATTGATATCAACACGTCCAGTTGATTGATCAGTCCTATCCTCAAGATATAGAAACCGAAGCAAACCAATGTATGAGTCCATGACCTATTCCTCACTTGAATTGCATTGGTTTATGGTTTCATATTTAAATTGCTTGACTGCATGGTCCACCAACCAATGGTGTTATCCTGGCCTAAGTTAATCACTAATATTAAAAATATAAATTCATGTTTATAATTAATTTTTTTATAGTGTGAACAAAATTTAATTGAATATGCTTATGCAATATAGGTTTGTAATTTGTGTTTTAAAATTTATAATATGCTTAAGTTATATATGTTTTTAATTTTTAATTTATTGTTATATATATATATATATATTTGTTTTGTAAATAAATTATATATATATATATATATATATATATATATATATGTTTTTTAATTTTTATTTTTTAAGTTTCTGGGCAAAATTTGGGGGGCTTCGAGGGGTCCCACTTGGGGTTGAGTCCCAGAGTCTGGGCCCTCACCTTGGGAGTCCAAGTCCCCAGCGTCCCCAGTCCCCAAAAAGGAGGTGGGAAGGCGTCCAGAGTCCCCGATCCAGGGGAGAACCGTCCCGTCCCCACACAGGGGGCAGCATTATGTGATCAGAAGTAAAAGAAAAAAAAATAAAGACCCTAATAGCATAACACTTATACGGGGACGTGGGGAACGCGTCCCCTGCGTCCCCCACCCTGGGGGACGCGTCCCCATGGAACACTGGAAATCATTGATCAGAAACAAAGAAAAAAAAAAATAAAAGACCCTAATAACCTTAACATAGCAAAACAAAAGCCTTTCAACTAGCAAAATAATCTCACAAAAGAGAGAAGGCATGTCAAGAAAAATACCAACAAAGAGAAGTGCAACTCGACAGGGTTTTTTGGGTTGATTTGTGTCGATGGTGTGCAAAAGAGTTAAAAAAACATGGGGCACTTGTACAGGTGTATTTTTTGCAGCAAGTTTCAAGGGCAGTTATAGAAGAGTGAAAGTCCATTTGCTACTTGAAAAAGGGTTTGTAGAGGTTAATTGAAAAACTCTTATGGATGAGTTTAAGCATTAGGAAATATTGAGGTTGTACCATGAAAGCTTGCCTTTTGCACAACAATACAAAGATGAAGTAGAATATGATTTAGATGGACATGAGGAAATGGAACTAAAAGAAAGCCAGGTTGCACCAACTGTGTAAACAAGTATTGATGGAAAATAAGAAAAAAAAAAACATTTTAGTCTATAGTCTAAAATAAATTATCTGTTGGCCTTTGAAAGTTTGACCATCTATAAAGGACCTATAAACTGAATTTTTAACACTCAAGGGTTATTTACAACTAGAAGCGAAGAAATCAACCCCTAAAAGTCCTTACAATTGGATCACATGACTTTTCTATCCTTTTCAATTCAGCTAGAAAATAATTCAAGACTATCTTAATTTGTGTTAGACTCCTGAATCAGTCAAAGTATTGTTAGGATATATCCAGTTGGAGGATATTATATGGAACTATCCAAATGGGAACCTCTCTGAAAGTGAACAAAGGTAGGAAGACAAAAGCTTAACCATTGCAAATCTTCCGGCAATATCTAGTCAACTCAGACACAAATTTCAATTGATGAAAAATTAGGGGCTTCCTTCAGTCCCTTTAGTCACAATAGTGATTCCCCTCACTCAGATGGCTAGACAAATGGTCTTTTTAAGTATATGCTCATGAGAGATATAACTGACTTCATATAGTTTGTTTTATAATATATAGAAATCTTTTTTAATTACCAGAAAAAACTCCAGTTCCATCTACCCATCACTGCACGGAATAACCTGAATTCAAACCTTAGATAAGTAGCTAGCTTATAAAATAAATTGAGATAACAAAATAGTATAAAATTCGAAAGCAAGATACGTGTTCATTGATTGCTACAAGATGCAAATGATTACTTGTTTGATACTAAAGTCTTGTGTTTAAGGCCCTCCATGTCTGCAGCCCAAATTTCCAATCAGATCTGAACCAACTACATATGCTCTTTTACTTGCTAATTCAAAGGCCGTGGCATCAGATCTGAACCAACTACATATGCTCTTTTACTTGCTAATTCAAAGGCCGTGGGTATGTGGAATCTCCATTTATATAGACTTTTGGAATTTGAAATCAAATAATTCCAGGGCCTTTAGCAACATGTTTCACGTCGTCATCTGGCTCTTCCATCCAATCTCCCCATAGGAAGTTGCTTACAGATTCTTTAATGAAGCCTACTCAGCAATAAGTAGACAGTCTTAAAACATCCACTCTTTATACAGTCATCCAAAATTGTCATACGGACCTTGAAACACGTCCTTCAAATCCTCTTTCCATACAAGGTTACCTATTAAGAGGCTTAAATTGGAGTTGGAGCAAGTTGTAGACCTCTTTTGTAATCACATATCCCCTTAGAAGAATCGTTCCTCCACTGTTTTAGATTGGACTTGAAAAGAAAAATATTTCTATAACTAACATTAAGCAATAGCTCCATTGCAGTTGGGAATTGATGCCCTTCCAGTCACAAGTCAACTTTTTTTCACTGTAACGGTTGTTAATTAGGATTAAAAGTGCTGCAGCCAAACCCATTTAGCAAAAGAGTACAGAGGTTTTGAAAGCAGCTTGTTATCAAGGGCATTTCCCTTCCCCAACCAGGGATGGGGAGTGCCTAGACAGAAAGCATCCTTTTACTTCCTAGATTCCTTTTATTTCCAAGAGTACATGGACATATTGGAATTTGGAACAACTTGATTACATAAAAATCTGCAAAAAACACATATTAAAAGAGGTTTTGATGATGCTGCCAAGTCAGATAGGGTGAAACCCTTGGCTGAGATTTCTGCGTCCTCTTCTTTGTGATTTCAGTCCATTCTTCCAGTTTATCTTAAAAGAGTGTAACTGGTTCTTTCAGGCCCTTGGTTTCTTCTTTCAATACAGCTTCTGAATCACTTCTTGGGGGTTCCTCTTCTTCTGGGCCTTCTTCCAAAGGGGGCTGCGGAAGAGATTGGTCCTCAGCTTCTGTCATATCTGGCCACCTATTGGTGCTCTTGGGATGCTCTTTCTGGGAGGTTTGCCTTGCTGCCTCCATAACTGTGGTACTTGGGGGATTCTTGCCTAGTTGCAAGACACTTACATGTGCTTGGTATTTCCTTTCCAGAGAGGGTTCAGAGTGCCTCTCTCTTTCTGAACCAGGTCCTTTACTTCTGGATGTTCTATGTGAACGAGGCAATGGTCATTCATGGCCCCCTCCCACCATGTGGGTTTCTGGGATCAGTTGGGGGGTGGCCTTCTTTGCATCTTTTGGGACTGTGCACTGCGATATGGCCAATCTTTTTTTTCAAATTTTTAAACATCTAAAGCAACAACAACATCAAATAGACACATTGCTACATAAATATAAAAATACAACTAATAAATAAGATGCATAAGATGTCAAGTGGCCACATATCGTTACTAAACTGAAAATTCTGAAACATGTTCCTGATAGGATGATACAAAATCACATCAAATGATCAAAATTAATGTAATCTCATCAGATGAATCATCATGAGGCATCTAGATATTAAATAGTACATAATAAAATGAAAATGATAGATCATAGGAATCCAAATCATTGATTCCCTCTACTCCTTTTACGGGTAAAGGGCAACACTCTTCCTCTGGAAGCAATAGTCGTGGAGGTACATAGGATGAACTGGGAGTGGAAGCTCCAACTGCTCTAGATGCTCCAGTTGAGGTGGAAGGTGATGGGGACGAGGTGAAAGGCAAAGTGAGTTGCCTCCTCCCAGTCCTAACAAACCCAAGTCCAATTGCAGCTCTGACTCTCTGTGGAGGTGGCGACAACATTGGATGCACCGAAAGATCATTCTCCTCCTCAACCTTTGGATCCACTGGAAGTGGAACATTCTCCTCCTCCTCCTCCTCCTCCAAATCATTTGCACGCTCCTAAATCTCCACCCTCCACTAACTAGTGGTGTCAATGGCATCCAATGAAATGGCCTCTTGTCAAGTTCTTTGTCAAGTTGCTTCACCCACCGCCTTAGATTGCAGTAGACATATACCAAGTCATTAAGGCGTTGGGTACCTAACTTGTATGAACATTGAAGGCCATAGTTAGTGATGGTAAATTGTAGTAAATTAAAATTTAAAATTAAAAAAATATAAACAATTTAAATTTTGATTGTTGCATTTTTGAACGTTTCTAACCTGTTGCGCTTCTTGGAGTGTATCTTTTCAAAGACACTCCAATTGTGCTCACACCCTGAAGAACTGCAAGTTTGACTAAGCACCCGAACGACAAGTTTCTGCAACTCTAGGAGCTTTCCACCATAGTGTTTCCACCAGACATCTACAATGAATACAATGAAAGGAAGACAATGAATTATATTTCCATCAAGTAATAAATGTCAAATATAATATATAGAAAGGAATAAACAAAATTTGAAATTGAAGCTTACCTGGCATCCTTGTGGTCTTATCTTGGACAGCCATATCATAGCCCAAAATCCCGAATGCCATCCTATATATCTCATTTTGTTTAGAAATATCTGAGCGTTCAGCTAGAGTTAGCATTATCCTTTGAACACACTAGAGAAAACCATTAATGACCTCACCATCAAAATTAAATCCACAAGCATAAGCGAATGCAAGGTTGAGGTAAAGCCTTGTTGCATGAATGGGATGATGGAGAGTGTTATTCCATCGCTCATCAATCACACCCCATATCTGAGCTCTCTTAGTGAGTCATTCCTCCCCCTTGTCATCATAAGTACCGGTAGATAGCTTCCTTGGCCCTGTTATCCCCATTTTGTGGGATAACTAAGGAGATTATGTCTCAAGGCCCTTAGATTGCAGATATGGAGTGTCGAGAGACTACATGACTAGCAGTATCCTTTTGCATAGATGGAGACCCTTCTCACCACCACAAAGGTCGTAGACTTTTAGATGGCATCCACCACATCAATTGGCTTCCAAGAGGCAATGGGCCTTGCTCCATGAGGTATAAGTTAGGTATTATGGTAAGTGCCATTTCAATATTTGAGGCATTTGAGTATGTTGTATCTTAGACTGCTTTAGATTTCATGATATATGCTTGGACATTATGCCTTTTGCCTTGTTTCACCTTGGTGGTTGACATTGTGCCCTAGTAAGTGGTCTTCCTTGGGGATGGGTTTGCTACTAGGAACTCCCTTGCAGAGCCATCGTACCGTTCCCGACCATACTTACCACTTTCCATCACTATTTCCCCCCATTTCCTTATCTCTTGGGATTTTTAGGATGTATTGACCCAAGAAGGGGTTGTCCCTCATTCTATGGGAAGAAGGGGATGAAGGCCCAGAGGGATTGATGTTGGGTAAAAGTTAAAAGCCTATATATAAACCTTCCAGATGCTTCGCCCAGGGATCCCCCCTAGAAAGCAATGAAACGCTTATCTGTAAGAAAAAGGGGACCCACAAGAATAATGATTAAGAATGCTTAAAGGGTTAGTTGGAGGATAGGAGGTCTCATCACGAGCCGACCTATCATGTTCATAGATATCTAGTGGTATGACATTACCATCATCTGGTCACCAAGCTAGGGTAATGGCTCTCAGTTGCATGGCTAAGAGAAAGGGGGTCTCATCACGAGCCAACCTTCTCATTTCCACTAGGTGTTTGTGAGTGACACTGTCATTATCTGGACACCACGCCAGGACAGTGGCCTTCAACTTGTCCCTAAATTTTGAAAGAAACAAAAGAATGGCAAAATGATGGGCTTGGAAAAATTGCATTGCAAACGAAGGTGCCACACACCCTCTACAAAGGCACCCATGAATGAGACACTACAACCCCTTGTATGTCATGAACCCCGTGCCCATTGAGTCTTGGCCCTTAACCACTACACCCACTTTACATGGCTTAGAGAGGGATCTCTTGGAAACACTCCTTGACCTAGGGCAAGATCTACCCAATAGGACACCTCGTCAACCCTCCCATATCTAAGCTTGGCAAGTCGCATAATGTATTTGAGCACTTCATTGTTTGACAGGGTAATCTTTGATGCACATGCTTAGGTGGCTCATTTATTGATTTGATTTACTTATCATGATGCTATGACTTGAGATCCTTGGAGGGTGTGCTTACTTGTCTTTGCAGGACCTAATTGGTGGACAGTTTTGGAAGAACAAGCCTAGCTTGGGCTTCCTTGGGGCTGCAAGCCCACAGGTTGGATGCCATGGGTTCACATGTCGGATCACAGAGACAAAGTTTTGGAGACCTAGAAGATGATGTGGAAGACCTAGCCCAACCCTCACATGCCAAACGATTTGCCTAGGAGAGGCGAAACATCACCTTTTTAGGCTTGACGTGTCATGTCCCCTTCCGAGTGATCATGGGACATGGACAAAGTAGCCTAAGTGATTCCCGTAGGCTATAGTCATTAAAAAGGGGAATTAATTAACTATTTAATGTCCTAAGGGGAAAAGTGCCTAACAAAATGACATTAGATAATTAAAAGGGAAAACAGGGGAAAAAGGGGAAAAAACACCGAAAGTGACTTAGGAGGAATATGAAACATCACTTAAATTGATTAAAAGGTAAAAGGGTCACAAAAGAGTCAACGAAGAAATAAAAGTGAAAAAAAAAGGGCACCCTCTCTCATTCTAGCATTGGCATTTTCTAATTTCTCATTGAGAGAGCTCATTGTGGCTTTGGAACTCTTGGGACAGAAACCCTAGGAGGAATTTTCAGAGATTGGCTTCGGTAGTGAGACCATCCACCCTAGTTGGTCATTTGGGGAAGAGATCACACTGGTTTCCTCATTGTACTTCAATGGTGGCATAGATTTCTTTTGGTGGCTAGTTTCTTCAATGTGGGTCGAGTTTGTTCCTTGGGAGGACAAGCTTCTTCTGCTGGGCAAAATACCTTCTTGTGGGGTCGAGTCAAGAAGAGTAGAGGCCGTCTTTTGTATTGGGGTCGAGCTCCTCTAATTGGGGCACCTTCTATTGCAGTTGAGTGCATATTTCAGTGGGTTGTGAATCTATTTCTGAGTGGATTAAGTTATTTGCTGGCTGAGAGATGAATTTCCTCTTTGGGGGCCGAGTTAACACTTATGAGTGGCGATTCTGGTGTGAGGATCTATTCAGCCATCAGTGGGACTGAGATCTTACTTGCTGGACGAGTTTTGTGTGAAGGGGAAGTACCTCATTTGTGGCTGTCGCTACCTTCTATTTGGGGACGTATTAATGCTGTTAGGGAAGCTGAAATAAAAGGGTGACACCAACAAATCCCTCTCGTGCTTTGGGACGCTGCTGTTTATGATTTTTGTGGCCTATATTATCACCTACAGAGCTGGTAACTTCTGTTTATCACTGTTGCACTCTACAGTCACTTACAGCCAGGCTCATTTGGAGTATTTTTGCAAAGACAGCGTATACAGAGAACAGTTACCAGGTTCCTCTTTTAATATTTTGTATTATGCTGTGATTTCATTGTATTGCTGCCACTAAATATTTAATACAATAAAGCAGTTGGGTTATTTTGGTGTTCTTTACATTCCTGTAGCAGAGTTTATGTTCAATGTGTGAGTAGAGTGTTTGGATACAAACTGTTTGTCTTAATACCTGAACCAAG